>JAQIWH010000513.1:0-47139 GCA_034695005.1 Cryptops parisi | reverse complement strand
TTACTTTTGGTCTTCGAGTAACTTTGAAATGAAATTTGCAGATCTCACAGAAATCTGAATTGGACTGGGACAACCATTTCTCAAGACAACTACGATGAACTAGGCCCATAGAACCTATTGTATATGAAAATTTAAACGAGTTCATTCTTAAGAAATTAACTAGTATATGCTAACCGCTAACTGCATTTAATGTATATTCGTAAGCAAGATAATAAGTAAAGGCATTCTTTACAACTACAATAGATTCTCCATTCAATAGACTAATGGAGGAGCGAGGCGGGTGTTTGTAATTACTTATCGTCTTCAGTGCTTGGGCAAATAGCAAATCCTTGAAAGAAAACTATGAGAGGCGTACTAGAGATTTAAACTTTAATTTGGTAGCTACAGATACATGCACTGGCAGATCAGTAGATAAGCACACCTTAATACACTATAGCCCTCCCCCCACCCGAGTCAAATGCATTTGTGCCATCAGTAGGGCAGCCTCTCCATACTCCAGGCACTCCTGAAATCACTGTTTGAAGATGCATCACACCCAGTCAACAGCGTGCAGTTTACAAATATCCACAAAATGACCTAAAACAGGAGTTTTTCTCATTACCCAAAACCAAGTAGTAATCATTGGAACCAGGGCGTCATTCTTACCGACTGGGCATCGAAAATTCATCAAAAGTTCCCTTTCGATGAGTTTTAATCTTCGAAACAATAAAGAATTGTTGATGTTTTGAAAAAGTAACATTTGGGGTTAGACACCATGGGGGCAGGTTTTGTCACGGTACTCCTGTTTCCTCCTGCATCATAAAAATCTGTTCCATTACTTTCACCATCTTATTCCAGAGTATTTCCATTTAATACATTTGACGGCCAAATGACATACGACCTTAATGGAAGTCATTGCGGTATTTTAAACCACAAACACCTACCCACCTAAAACAACCACATGAAATATGAAATAGTGATGAATAGCATCACTAACAGTAGGCACAGACATTACTGCTGCCTTCTAGATGGAATTTGAGGCTGTTTCGTAGATTAACAAACCCCTCAACAGTTAACAAACAATGAAATGAAAACTATACTTGGAAGCCGTTTCTAACTATCTTATTGAAAAGTCCTTAAATGTACGACAGTTGTAACTATGGAGATGGACAAGTATTTAGAAAAAATATGTAATCAGCGGAAGAGTTCAAATTATTCCAAATTTCCAGTACAGTCAAATAATAGTTATGCTCTTGTCAGTATTCATTAAAATATTCAAAGCAAAACAAAAAGTAAAATGAAATCCACCTTTACAGCTGCAGGGAGAAAATAGAGCTTCATATTTTCTTCCAATCTGACAAATTCTGCAGATGTTACTCTCTGAAGTTGAGGTGGACTCCATAATTGCCGAAGAAGAAGAATCAGAAATGCAATGAGTACTGGAAGCCATTGTTTTCCCATTTGAAACAATCACTTCAAATGAGGTGTGATTATTTTTAAACTGCACCAAGAAGAAAGCATTGTTGGCCATGATGCGCTAGTTTAAAATAAGTAGGTGATATGTTATGTTAAGCGTACGATTTATCATAGTCAATTTATAAACTATTACGAATTCTTGTAATAGATAGAGGGATGGTTGTACAATGTGTGCAGTTGTGAACTTGGGGGAGGGGGGGAAGACATACTGTGTTTTTTGTTCTGAATGAAAAGTAAAATTTCACCTTCAACTCTCTCAGCCATGATTTGGATAGGGTTTAAGATCCAAACATGATATGGACATGTTGGGATCTTAAACCATACGGAACTAAGTCAACAAAACTTCAATTTGTGGTGTCTCCATAGGATTGCATGCATACATATATTAGTATTATGTAACTGATTGGTAACTTTCTAATCGTATAGTAATATTGTAAATTGTATACTAATAATACTGTAAGTCTAATTGTATACAGGAGTAATAATAGTGTCAATTGTATATTAATAATATAATAGTGTAACTCTCTAATTTATTTAGCCATAGCCATGTGATACTTAAGTTAGTCTATGCTTAGATCATGACTTAGCAGCCTCATTTCATGATTAACTCAGAAACTGTAAAAAAGTAATTCAGTTCACTGTGGTTTGACATGATCTATTTGAATGACACTGCTTGGATAGTGACATAAGGGAGGAGAAAGGGCGCCTTTGAACAACAAATTTTCGCGAGTTATTTTTTTTATCAGTTTTTAAATTTTTTGATAGTTCATTTAGCAATGTCTATTTGCATTTAAGTGTTATAATTTTTCACTAGTCCATATATGCTCAAACAGAAGTAGCCTACAAAGCTGCCCCCTTTGGGGGTACCTTTGAACAGTGCTGGGGCACATTTGAACATAGCCTATAATTTCAATATTTATGATCATATCCGTCTACGGCAGTGGCTCAAGTACACATTTAAAAAATCCATTATTCTAATTCAATTCAAAAAAATTATAATACAATACACATGCATACAATACTCTTAATCTTAAGATGAGTACTTGAGAAATAGCTACCATGTTAGGGGGTATGTGAAGACGAAAAGTTGAGAACCACTGGTCTATGGTAATGAATATGCAAGTGTTTCTGTCTATCCTATTTGGTATCCACTGAAATATCACCAAACAAATTCTGGGGCACATTTGAACACTGATTGTGCAGCTGTTCCACAGCTGCTTTTTTCCATTGTAGGAAAAAATCAAAGTTGTGATCACATGTTTCGAACAAATGAAACAAAACTGTGCCAAAATATGAAGAAATATATATGTGCGTTTATGCCAAAAAAGATTAAAATTAGCAAAGACGTTTCCAGCTTTCTTGAAGTCCTTAAGCGTGACTCCAAAATAGTTTGGTTTTGATGGCCGAAAATCTACAAATTACACTCTATGGCTGATAATGTTTCTGGACATGTGATATTAATGATGCACATGGAGTACAGTGTTGCCATCATACAGCAACTGGTTAAAAAGTTTAATTTAGTAATTAATATGCCCCCCTCCCCCGTTCAAAGATGCTCCCCGACTACAGATACACATAACAAAATGTATAAGAACATCATGGATTAAACTCACTCGTAAATCCGGAGTTGCCTGTAATAATAATAAGAAAGAAATCAAGCCAACTACTTATATATTATAGTTAAAAAAGAAGAAAAACAAATGCATTTCCAATTATATTACACACAATAAGCAATATGAATCCATTTAGAATAGAAACCAATACATGTTTTGAAAACATCTCTTTCAGAGATGTCTATAATTTAAACCATATATATATATATGTATAATATATTTCATAAAAAGCTTTAATGCACAAACACATTCGAAACGTATAAACCATTTGACTTTCATACCGTATTGCTTTCTGATCGTATAATTTATTTTGGACTGTAAGGATGCATGACAATCTGTCATTTATTCCATGTAAAATAAGATTTTTTTAAAAAAAAGAAGAAACAATTTATACAACAACTAAATATAATCGATATTTTCATCCAGTTCTAATCTAAATAAAAATTTAATATTTTTGTTTTTTTTTACAATTATTTGGTCCCATTATTTAAACACCCGATTCTATTTTGTATTTTTTTAAACACCAAAGACATTTTGTCGTCGTCGTCGCTCATGATTCGATATATAAAGTCAAACGCAAATAAATTAAACTTCCAGTTTCTTTTAATCTTTGGTATCTGCCTATCCAGATATGGTATGAATACAATACAAGCTGCAACAAAGAAATTTGTAAAAGCATTCATTGATCTCGTTAAACATGAAAGTTCAGTTGCATTTTGTAGATTAAAACACACTCGACACCAAATCCTATGTATTTGTTTTTTTTTTAAACTAGTAAATTCATCAGGTTTGAAAAAGAAAAACAAAATCATCTTGGCAAATTACAAAGAAGTTCTTCTAATAGATCTATTATGATATTGTATACGTCTATTTTTTGTTTTTTTTTTAATAATTTTCAATGCCTGTAGATAAGAACAAACATATTCAGATGAAACCACTTGTGGCATAGTGAATGAAAAATATGTATTTTTCGGTGTGCACAAGACAAGACTGGGAAATATTTTGCATATTTTTTAACACTAAATGGAACATGCAGGTTAATCGACTGAATACTAAAAAAAAATAATAATAATAATAAATAAACAACGAAACCAATTAATTTTTTAAGATCATAATTTTTTTTTTTAAAAGTGTAATTACTATAAACAATAATGTCAACAAAAAAAATTTTTTTTTCATGATATGAAGTGTGACCGATAATACCTATATAAACAAATATCGACAACTTAAAATCCAATCCGATCCCCCTCCAAATTCTTATGTATGCTTTTTAACAGTAACAATTTGGTAACAATATTATTTTTTTTTTCAATTTTTTGTACAATAAGCAAAACAATAACGCTATTAAATAGTCAACATATTTAGTAGTTGATTAACGAAAAAAAAAAAGCCACGACTTAAAAAGAAAATGGAATCTAAGCTTTCCGTTGCACCCTTTAGTTGCCATAAAAACCATTGCTTGAATTTCAATCCAAATAAAAATTTGATCCTATTTTTCCCTCCACAATGTCAAATTTCTGAACCAAACCAGTGGCACAGCAAAAAATTTCTGAAGCAAAAATTTCTACCACAGTGGTACCGTTTGTACCTGTTATGTACAAAAACGATACGTAACAAGTTATGTCGTAAAAATTCAATCTTGTGATGAACAAAGTTATGCAATTACCTGCATAGCAGAATGACGGAGTACAATTCATTAAATCGTTTAAAATATATTTTTTCCATCTTTCTTAACCTTAGAGCTTATATGGTCTACACGTAACCATTAAGCAAAAAAATAATAATAATCAATTAAGTAAATTCATTGTTTACATATTTATGTATAAATTCATCAATATGCTATTTAAATTTTTTTTTATACAGCCTACAGTTTCACGGGACTTGTCCCAATTTGATCCGAAACCTCATCATCCAAAAACGAAATTACAAACAATTTACAATAATTAATTAATTAATTAATTAATTCATGATTGTTAAGCTTAATTCACAAAAAGGTTTTCATCACAATTTAAAATGATCAAATGTTATATCGATGGATTCCTAGTCGAAGAACATGCATCCATACAGTGCATACATCAAGCTCCTCGAAAAAAATAATAATAATGATCGCAATTACATGTTTACCATCATTTGAAGTATGAATGTGAGAATATGCCTTTACATGGTCAAAAAACATTTTTGTGTTTTTTTTAAAAAATAACATAATTCATGTCTCATCAAAATTTTCTACATAAATACAAGTTTTTCTGAAAATAAAATATGATCTTTTCTTGTTAAGGTGGTGGTGCATATCGATACCGCATGTCAGGCTCAGTTTCGCATATGTATTTACCTGAAAAAGTTAATACATCAATTGGATTTGTGTACTTTTAATTGCTATCATTTGGCCACAATCTTTTTAATTACCAATCTTTTCACTAACCTAACTAACCTATTACTGTATCTAACTATATTTATACCCGTATATGTTCGATTCACGATTAAAAGATTGTGGCCAAATGATTGTGATTGAAACGCCATACATTCATCAACTGTAAAAAAATGACACATGGTTCTCAACGTCAACGTATGGTAGTTGAATCTGTACTTGCATAAGAAACTAGTACCTATATAATACGGTAGCACATCTTTGATAAATAAAAACAAAAAATAAACAAGTCTCATTTGCCAGAGTACTAGTACTAGATTTTACAGTGAGTACTGTATTTGTCATGTCATTTGTATTGTATATCATTTTTTGTATATTATTTTTAAAACTAAATTTATGCTTAAAATAGTGGCATCAGTAAGGTTGGTGTAACCCAGTGTGTAACTCGTGTTGTCAAAAACATTATAGGAAGCATCGTGTGCATGCCCATTGGAAGGTTCAACATTTGTAACATTCCTTTGGTGGCACCAGATATTTTTGCTAACATGAACATAGAGTCCGCTTAATTGCATCACATGATTTAATCAGTGATTGCTCTTCCTTGAAGTTAATTTAGTTTCTAAAGTAAACACTACTTTCCTGTATTACACAGCTAATAGCTAAAGCTTCACAATGCTTTCCCTGTCGTGCATTGCTACTAATGGGAATGTAAAGTAAATATAAAATTTTAACCTTGTAGATATATCAATACAGCACATTTAAGCTGGACTTACAAAAAATATTTTTTATGGTTATAAATAACTTAGGGATATGCTTTACACAAACATTTTATGAACAGTAATTTTGGTATCACCCCTCTGACAGTGTCACCCAGTGCAGTCTGCACTCAGTGATGCCACTAAAAAAAATGCAACCTTTATCTTACATTTAATTATGTGTAATCCAACTTATGTAAAGAGTTATGGAACATTAATTACTTAAGTCAAGAACCATAAGTTTAATTTGTACAATCCACATAAATCACGTGATAAAGTGTCAAGTCTATGCACATTAAAATGTTTGTAGACTATCTCAATCATGACTGCCCTTCAATTTGTAAGGATAAACTAACATGTGAAAACACTTACTTGATTTTTTTAAAATTTTGATTTACCAACATAAAAATTTGTTAAGTGAAAATCCAGAGATGAAAAACAAGCCAAAATTTATGCTCACCTGTAATAAATCGACGTTTGATTAGAGAAACCCTGTAACCCAATCCAGCTAGTTCAAAATCGGCTCCTGATAATGTTGTTCCTTCACAAGAAAATTGTGCAGCGATGGTGCCTGGACTGCTAGGGCCATCTTTTAGCTCAAACCTTGCCCTAATTGACCCCATTCCATTATTATCACTATGTTGCGAAAGTTCAG
The DNA here is from genome assembly GCA_034695005.1 of Cryptops parisi. Classification (NCBI taxonomy): domain Eukaryota; kingdom Metazoa; phylum Arthropoda; class Chilopoda; order Scolopendromorpha; family Cryptopidae; genus Cryptops; species Cryptops parisi. Next base: position 40,293 of record JAQIWH010000513.1, on the reverse strand, counting down.
TGAATCTCCACAGTGCACGATGCGTTTCCTCCACCCTGATCAAAATGAAAACAAAGATACACAAGATGCTTTAAAAAAATAATTATATGAAACGACATGAATAAATACAATATTGCTTCGACTTACCAAATACCACTTGGCTTCGATTGCATGGAAGAAACATTTCCGTCCACTGGAGCAATTACTGATACATTCAGCAATGGTAACGGCGCACTCATCGCTGCTGAATTATACTTATAATCGACTCGAAAATCTGTGTTTTGCGTTTCACATTTCCAATAGGCAACCAACTGCAATGGCGTACTTTGAGCACCAGGAAGGGCTTTGACCTATCAAACATTGAAAACAAAATCTTTAATAATCCTGAATGAATGTTCCATAACGCTTACTAAAACAACACCAACCTGATATTTTAAAATATCAACATTAAAATAGGAAGCAGATGGATTCTGCTCTGCTTGTTGTCGTAGCAATGCAGTGAGTGCACCCATGTTGAATTCATAAGCACCATTCCCACTGCTGCTCTTGACCGAATCACTAGTTGAGAACAATAAAATAATATAATAAGCTCACAAACATCCAAGTCGTAAAACATATTTGATTTGAATATGGCTCCTATCTGAATAAAATAGCCTAGTGTCTTCCCGGTATACTATACAGTAGGGCCCGAGTCTTAAGAGCTAATTAAGAATTTCTTTCCCAGGCCCTGAGAAAGAAATTCCGAAATACGTTTTTTTTTTGGCATACAAAACCAACGAAAAATTGAACAAAAGATCTTTATTTTTTAGTAGGGCTCCTTTCTGGGCCCTACCGACCCTCTGGTATTTTGTATCATCTGCCCCCTCTTATCGGGCCTGAGTAGGGCTCAGCTTATATAGTGGGTGTAAGATTCCAAATCCAAAGCAAACATAGCCTTTTTTTAAATTGCAAATTACAACAACAGAGCTAGACTTAAAAAATAATATAAAAGTGAAATGAGCCGACAAACGAATCTTGCCAAGACCTGCCAAAAGTTAGGTCAAGCGCTGGACATAGTGAAAATAGACATATTTGAAAACAGTCATCTTACTGCAAAAAACAAGTGGAATCTATTACGCAAAACAACTCACCCTAATATCAATTGCTTATTTGGAAGAATATTTTCAAGCTTTTCCGTGTGCTTCAAACGAAATGACAGAACAGCAGGCGAAGGGTTATGAGTCAACACTTGAATAATACCAGCTGGAAATGATACCATCATGTCCCCAGTTAATTTCACACGGCATCTAGTTTATTAAAAAGAAAATTAAGAGATTTTGGTGAAGTAAAAATAGACGAGCTGTATAAAAAAAAATGTAACGTGTAACATGTTAACACATACTGTGTCTCATCGGTGCCTTTGAAATAAACATGAGCAATTTCCTGAAATGCAACTGCAAGCGGAACGGTATCAGACATTCCAATAGTCAGTGGACTAGGACCACGGGAAGATCCCACTGACATTGAACCGGAACGAAATTCACTGCTGATACTGCTAACACTTTCAGCCCGACTCAGAGGAGAAATTGGACTCATTCTACCTCTCACTGGTGGAGCATTCTGCTGATAAATACGATACATTTTATAAATAATCGTTTATAATGCAGCTTTGCCTAGTTAAAGAATATAAACACAAGACCACAACAGTACAGTATTAATTGAGGAGTTGAGTAAAAAAAAAGAAGCGTAAATCCACTTTTTTCCTTCCACCCAACTCCTCAATTAATGGCTAATTATTCTGATGCCCAATATCAGAGATTGATCACCCGTCATTATAACCACCACTTAACGCCATAGGCTAAAATTTGATAATCATGACATGTTTTGATCCACTTGGCAAATAAGTATAATACTAAAGTTATGCCAACTACAACAAGAAGATTCTCACCAAAGTATGGATGCAACCAAACAAGTAGATAAGAAAAAAAAAATCTAAATGAACGATTAAGAATACCTCTAAGGCTCTTCGAGAAGGTGGCCTTGGGATGATAGTTGGAATGACTGTTGTATTTCCCCTGCTGTTACTGTTCTGGGACTGTTTAGGAGGCAATGCTGGAGGAAGATCACCTAGTTCGGTGAATAAATCACCCAATTCTAAAAGGATAAGCAAACAAACCATTGAATAGTTACATTTGTGTAAAAAAAAATAATAAAATTTAAGCGTCATTTTTTCCATAAGAGTTCTCAGCTAACTTTCAAAAATTTAATAAATGTACACATGCAATACCCTGGTTGAGTGTAATTTTATCCGGGGCCTTAGTACAAATACGATGGGCAGGGTATTTTACCCTAAAAAACCACACAAAAATCCAGGAGGGAAGGACTTCCCTGGTAGATACTTGATTTTCCCCAGATGAAAACAACATTTTCAGTTAAACTCAAGGTTTTTGACCTGTATGAACTCTTTGGTGATTTTTTGTAGCGACGATACCAGAACAAATTAATTTTTGCAAATGGAACATTTGTATGGTCAGTTTTTTCTCCTCTATGAACACTTTGATAAAGTTTCAAAACAGATGCCTGAATGAACTCTTGTTGCTGGTAGTACATCACTACAGTTGTTTTTTCATTTATGTGAACTCACTTTTTCACCAATTGACAAGTAGTACCAAATGTCCAAATTTCAGTCAATTATATGGAATCATAGAATGGTAGCATTAAAGGCATGCCTGATGGGATTTAGGTGAAATGCCACACCTGGAGACAGAAGACGATTGATACTCCTACAAAGTATCGATATTTACATCGATTACTTATTAATTACATACCGATCTTATAACATTAATGGGCCTATAAATTTTGGATACCTTCCTTCCCTAGAGAAATATTGGATTTAAATCCCGATCCTGGGCCCACACTCAGGTGTTTCCCACCCCCTAATAATGCCCCATGACAAACCTAAAAATCGTCTTACCCTTGGTTGGAGTAGGTGTTGGGGTACTATCACTGCTTCTCTGTCCTGTGCTAACAGGACTTTGTACAGATGTGTTGGTGCTCGATGGGCTTGATGCTCCTCCAGCATAAGCTCCTGTAGGAGTAGAGGCACTCGAAAGAGCAGGACTTTGGAAGCTGAGATTAAGAAGGTCGTTACTATGTTTTCTGAAACCAAAAAAACAAACAAACAAAATTAGTTAGAAGATTTAACTTACTTTGAATTAATCAACTAATAGCTGAATATAATAAAATAATACAAGCTTCACTTCTTACCCTATTTGCTGAGAGACTGAAACTGACCTCTTCATAGAATTTTCAAGTTCGCTAGTAGGAGTTCGTCGATTCTGGAAAAAAAGAGACCCCAAATACTCTATGTAAATAAAAACCGAGAAAATAAGCAAGCGTAAAGCAAGCTGTTGCTTAAGCATAAAGTACAATCGACTCAGCGCTAAAATAAATAAGATGAACAGCCAATCAAGCCAAAACAATAGCAACAGAAGAACAGCTAATAGAAATACAAAACTAAACCACATGAAGTGCATCAAGAATTATTTAAAGATCTTCTATCCTGTACACGATTATGAAGCTCACGATTCAGCATAGCCAAAAAAAAAGTTAGGTTTCAGATGACACTGCTGCATGGACTTGTTCATTCCACTGCTTAACGTTTAGGAAGCATAGCCCAAAGGCTCTGTCATTGGGTGCTCATAGACGAGTGTTACTTAATGTTAAAAGATCAAATCAACTGATCAAGTCCTAACACACTCATCTCAACATGAGTTCAGAGTTAAAAATGCACCAATCGACGTTCTTAATCATCTAGCACCACGATAATGCTGGTTTGTAGTTCCGTTTTTACTGTATTTAAGCTCCGTCTGGCCATTTAAAATTAAATATGTATTTGACCAAACGTAGCGAAAACAAGAAGTAGAATGAATTAGTTTGTTTGTGTTTGTAAATGTTGCGAACGCTTCAGCAGATTTACTTCAAACTTGCACAAGTTATTAAGAAGTAGTTGCTACAGCATGTATTCAATTTTGATTGAAATAGCACTATTTATTATATACTAATGTTTTTTTTATTATTTTAATTTTCTATGTGTTTTGGAATTTTCTATCTCCATGTGCTAGATTGGCGCAGTTGGTGCATGCTTGGCTCCTAACCCAAAGGTCCTGGGGTCAAACCCACATGGTGAAATTTTTTGTTCTGCCTTTATTTATTTACTTACTTATTAATTTATTATTTGTCACTTATTTACCTTTATCTGTTATGTAAGTTCAAATTTCTTTTATTGTTTTAATTTTAATTCAATTTTACACTGAATGTTAACAAAGTGAGGTCTTCTGTTCACAGAACTACTAGTTAAATAAGCAACAAAATACTAGTCATCTTCTGAAACCTTTACTTCTTAGCTACCATAAATGAAATATCGTTTTTATTATATGCTTATACATTTTAAGTGATTAGTGTAAAATATGTTGAAACAGATATTCTTTAACATGAAAATACTGTTACAGAAAACACACTGTACAACAAAAAATAAAAAACTTGTGTGAACATTACAACACACTTAAATATTGAAACTTAGGCAAAGTCAGTTTTTTTGCTTGATATCCATAAAATATAAAAACAAAATAAATATTTGAACATATTAAGCATGAACAAGAGAGTTCTTTTATGAAAAATTGATGGTAACTGAATAATCTGCTGATTTTTCTGAACGGTGGAACCCTCGTTCTCAAGACTCTCCTGTTCATAGATTGATTCTCACCAAGATGCTACTGTACTTAGACAATTAAATACACATCTTTATCCTATCTTCAGGATTTGGGTATCATGTACTCTTACCATAACAGCATTGCAAGCATTAGCCTTGTAAAGCAAAATTCAACAATAAGTGAATTGAAAATATGCAAATTCACAAGATGCAAGATTTGCTAAGCTAAGCCATGAGATCTCATGTTTTATATGCCAGATTGCCAAGCGATTCTGGATTTATAAGAGTATTCCAACAGGAGTTGCTAACCTTTGTTACTAAGGGTGCTTCAGATTTGCTGAACTTCTTTACAGGTGCAATTCGTTAATAAAAATAAAAATGCCATTAATTATGGAATTAAGTTGCGATTGTCAGGAAAACACACAAAACATTTCTTAGACTAGTATTGTGAGCTATTAGAAAAATTAGTGAATACAGGAATGGTGACCCCTCGATAGTTTGAATTTTCAATTCAAACAATTCAAAATGATTTCACACTACTGTAATGCCAGTTTGGTCTATTCATTACTTAGATATCCCTCTGATTGCAATCTTCTACTCTATAAAAGCCTACAGTCCCACAGTGAAGCCTGGGCTGCCATAACCACCAACAAATATTCACCAATCAGGTGTGAGGCATGCCATTAGCCAATCAGATGGAAGCATGACAATGGCCAATCAGGTGTGACGCATTACATTGCCTAATAATCAGGCATTGGTAATAAGCACTGGAAGGCTATGTTTCTAGGTCAATGAATTTTCTTGACAGTAAACTAATGAAATTTGTGAACACAGACCTACAGTACTTACTAGTACAATATAAAAGAACAGCAGCACGTTCTTTTATCTCATCGCAAAAAAAAAGATCAATTAAAATGAACATTGACCGCAATAATTAAAAACAGTTTCACCAATTGTAAAATTAACAAATTCGCATTGTGTGAATTCCTGTCAAACAATGGCTAGAGCATTTTCTGACCTCCTTCGAACCTCTCAATTTTCGTTATTGATGAATGAAAACGCTCTTGGCAAATATTTTCGCAGCAGTAGTTTGTAAGCTCTTTTAAAAAATCGCTTTTTCCATTGTCACAACCATTACTTGAAAATATTGGATTAAAAAATGATTACCTTTATTCCAAGTTCCTGGGGCCTTAAACGCTGTGACACATGAAGGACAAATACAGGAAAGAACCAAGTGCGTTGGAAAGAAATGAAAAGTGGAATGTTATGAACAAAGTAGAAACCAGTATTTGAATAATGAATGAACATAGACTCTTGAAAAAAAAAGGTGACAAGTTTTATAGCAGATTGATGAAAAGTCAGAACCAACATTCTTGAAAAATTTCATTTTCACACTAGCCTACACATTCAAGGAAAACATTTACACTGGTTCTGGTAACACTAATGTTGTGACATTCATGTTCACATTCTAACATGAACAGTTATGAAAATTGGCTCATAATGTTTCAACTTTCCCACACATACATGGTCAATAATGACTTACATTTACTGTGTAGATTTAGAAAGTGTTAGTTTTAACTTGCAAGAAAGTGACATGACTTACCGAAGACACCATTCCAGTGGGAGATAACGTTAATCCTCCAACAGAAGCTCGAAGTTCGTCAATACTAGCACTAAGTGATGCTGTACCATTGCTTAGAGGTTTTATTTCAATGTGAATCCTCTTTTCTTTTTCTTCATCTGTTTCATTAATCACAAATATACAAGATTAAATGAAAAATGTCATTAAAGGGCTTCGGGCAGCATGATGGGTAAGCCACACTTTTTCAAAAAATGACATCAAACTGGTCCTCAGTACTGTTTCTAACTTGTTACGTCACCACTTCCTGGATTTTACAGAAGATGGCAGCATAATATAGAGAAACACCTTGTTGCTCAGTTTAGTACTCTACGGGAGAAAAACCGATCTCCTGAAGAATTTTAAAAATGCGGCTTACCATTATGCTGCCTGAAGCCCTTTAATTAATGCAGTACCAAAAAAAAAAATATGCTAATTCAAGATTGGCATAAAACTGAATCTCCAATACAAATTTCTGCTATCACAGTTTGCTTAAAGTAATGCTCACCTGAATCGCTACCAGAACTAGAACAAAAGCTTGCTTTGTCAGGTTGAATCTGAAAGAATGACATTTTAAAGTTGAAATTCTTTTATATAAATCAATAGAAACATGTAAATTAAAAATGTGTTCTTAAGAATAGGCTTTATATATCATCACCAGATGTCAATCTCACTCACAAGCGAAACTAGTATAAATACATATTTTAAAATTGGTATTATCGCCAGATGGTGTGCTACGCTTTGACCTCTGACATCTCATTCCCAAGTTAAACAAACAAAGCCTATAATAATAATACTATTTTGTGTTACATACCTCAGGCCGTATACTGTAACCTTCATCATCTATTTCAGGACGATTTGATTCAATTGTAAGCTGAAAAATAAAATGCACCAATGATTAAACATAGGTTAAATATGCAAACCACTAATTTTTTTACAAACGTCACAGATTGAAGTTGATCAAATAATTGTAATAATTAAAAGTATATTTCTTAAAATAATGCAGTCATGTTCATATAATCCTATACATTTCTAAAATGATCTTGAGATTTTCTATGCTAATTAAATAATATTGGGTTGACGCAAAATTAACGACTGTTTTTTTAATTAGCTTTCTAATTTATAAAAGCAGTCGTTAATTTTGCATCAACCCAATATTTAATTACTGTACGATTTGTGATACACAATTTTCAACTTAATCCTTAATATTGATAGTTCTATGAATTATTTTCCAATTTTACATTTTGATGTACTGTATCAAGATACTTACAGTATTATTGTCCCCTTTTTCCTCTCTCCTGTCCCTAAATTAATTTGTAAAAAAATTGAATTAAAATATAATGAAAAAAAAAACAAAATAATAAATTTCGCATTAAAATTAATTTTACACTGTTGTTGCAAAAGTTCAGCACCTCTAAATCACCTCACTCCAATGTCACACATTTGTTTCAGCTTCGTGAGCATAGCTGCACTAACGTCTTTGTAAGTTATTAGCAAAATGTGAACAGAACCCACGCAATTTTTTTGAACTTTTATTTTGACTAACCACAATATTTATGCGTTTAGCAAAATATATAAAAATATTCAAAACAATAAGCAGGTCCGAAACAACATCTTAAACTGACAACTGTCGTCAGACTTTTATGTAGAGATGCTTGTAACACCTGTGTGATATACAGTCCAGGGTATTCCTGTAAGGTCCAGTAAGAGTTAAACCACAGATGTTATGCATCAAAACAAAGCAAAAAATCCATATATACATGGGTCAAATGCTTCTCTTCTAAAATAACACAGGGACAGGGTGAAATCATGCAATTTCATAAGCCCAGTGTCTCATCATATGAGATGTAGGTGTGCAAATGAATATGCATTACCGAACTCATGTTTATATAGATGTTTTGTTTTGGTGCATAGCATCTGTGGTTGAAATTTGACCAGACCTTTTAGAAACACCCTGTATAATGCATTTTATGTATCCCACAATGATGCATAACATGTGTTGACCAGACAAGGTGAAAAATTAGAGATACTCCTGCAACAAGCATGCAAGTTGTGTAATTTATGGTATGTCAAACTTAACAAACAACAAGTTGCCTGAGCATACAAAGCATGATCATTCAAGAAGTCAGAATAGCAGCTTTTTCCTATCTTTCTCTTTTTACATGAAGAAGCCTGTGGGAGGGAAGCGAAACATTGTGGAATTTCACACACACAAAAATAAGTTTATTGATCAGTATTCCTTTAAGACTCTTTTTACTGGCGATAAATTAAAAATAACTTTATCAAAAACCGAGGCCACGTCTCTAATTTCAGGAATGATCCGCCTGGGAAATGCAACTATTTTTCTAGACTTGAAACAAATGTAGTCTAATTGCATACGTCAAATAGAAAAAAAAAAAAAACGACAAAACATGCAAATCAAAAACAAATATCAACAAATATAATCAATGTGGAAACTGCAATTTAGTAGATCAACGAGTTTGCCATTTAATACTTGATTTTGAATTCTCACTGAATCGCATCAAACCATTTCATTCATTTTGTTTCTAACAGAATGAAACTAGAATTAACTTGGTTTACTTTATTTAGTAAACCAAAAGGTTTTTAATAAGAGCTAACAAATCAGCATGTTCTTAATAGGAGCCAATAAGTTTTGTTGACAAGTTAACACATACTTGTTTCATTCCTATCTATAGTATAATGCTCAATGACTATTTTATAATCTTCTATTAAGATTATCCACTTCGAAGTTGTACGATAGGTTATATATCATAAAACTGACACCAAATTGCTAGCGTCCACATTCACAAACCAAATGGTCATTAACGAACCATTTGCTTAAACAAAAGTGTCGTAATTAAGCTTATGTACTGTACAGCCCAAAATAGTGCATCAACAGTGTGAAATAGATGTTAAAAACTTCCACTTTCATTTAAGTTGTATTATTAATAAAATCAAAAGTCGTCAGTGTTCATGCAAGTTTTTTGTCAGCAACTAACTAAATAACACAAGCCATTTGAAAATAGAATCAGCGTTAGAATGTTATGTGAAACTACCTGGACAAATCAGGGCTGTATATACTAGAACAAATAACAACACTGCTGCTGCTTTCACCACTTCCACTATGGTAACTGCTACTACAAGTACAATAGAAACAACCACTACTCAAGTACAAGGTAGAATCCTATAAAAAGTATGAGACGGTGAGCAACTTATTTCTGCTAAAGCTAACTACAGTAATGTTCACATAAAAGTTAACTAGTGGTATCAAAGCCACCAAAGGCAGAAGTAACCCAATGTCAAGCATGGTTAACTACTGGTGAAGTTGGCTTTCTCACTAGACTAAAGTTAGAAATACGGAGCCCACGACCCAAGGTGGACCGACTAAAATCTTTTACACAAGATTTGTATTGTTGCACTAAAAAATAAAGCAAATATAATTCTTACTTGATATACGAATGAAACATAGAATAAAAAAGAATCTACTGAGAAAGATAACAAACAACAACAACCCAACATAGACATAGATCAGGGCTTTGCTCTTGACTATAGGGTCACAGGGATCTTGAACAGTTTTCCTCACTTCTTGTGAGCCCTGACCCCTCCCTATGTTCTCTTATTTTTCAGATACATCAGCAACAGCTTAAAAACAAATCAAAATCTCCAGTAATTTGAAATCCACTTGTCATGCCATCAAGTTTTGGGATGTTTCATAACATTGTGCCCCATGTTATAAAACAACCACATTATAACCTATGCCTATAATGGACACACCCTTTATACATTGTCAACAAAAGGCAATGTCAAGCAGTATTAAAGTGTTATATCAGGAGTAGTGTAGGCTTACTTGCAATACACGGGTCAACTAACTGCCAGAAAAGTTTTATCTACGAAATCCCTGTTTTTCACATGATTATAGGTTACAAAGCTAACGATTTTGTTGCTAACTACACCCATCAAAATTTCTCGTCCGAATAAGAAAGGAGTTTAAACCCACAAAATTCTTCCCTTATCCATGGCCATGGATGATTGACATAGATGGTCGATTCCTTAAGACCTTTTAACGTCCTATACACCAACAATAATTTCCCTCAAATTGAAAACTTTCATGTGAACACCACACATTATAATGTAAAATAATCAACAGCTAAGACAATTAACTGTTGAACAACAAAATTCATCAAAGTGTAAGGTATTTTTTTTTCTCTCAATCTTTTTACTCATAGTTAGTTCACTATCGTATGTTAGAATTATTCACTAATGAAAAGAGCAAGAAACTTCTGCTTTGATTATTCCTACAAGTATTTTAGACAAGCACCAAACATTGCCAAACTTAAACAAAACAAAAAATATAAAACATTTTTTGGCAATAAATCGAACTTACGTATCTTTGTCCTCTTTACCCAACGCTTCCCTTTTCTTCTTCTTCTTTCGTTCACGTCGACTTTTTAAGAACCCTGAAAATGACAATATAGTATCAATAGGTTTTAACGACCGTGCAAAAGGTTCCTGTTCGAGAATTGAATCTGAACATGCACACGCACCTCAATTATGAAAGTAACAGTAGTTAATGTTATAAGGGCAGTTCAACAAATAACATATAAGGATAAAACAATCCAACAAGAACAAATATTTCTTGTATTAACTGATTTGAATAAAACTAACAGTATAGTAACTAATAAGATAAGAGTGGTAAGAGAAATAACATATGTAAGAACCAGTGACGAGAAGAAAATTTCTACAAGGAAATGATGTGCAGAGATCATACCAAAAAAACCATCAATTATTGTCAACACAATGCAGCAAGTCCAAAGAGGTGTTATGTAAAGACTAAGTGTTTGGCCAATGACTACTTAAGATTACTACAGTGACAGTTTTTAATTTACTATAGAGAAGACTATTAACGACATATGCTTGAAGTCAAATCAAGATTCTACAGGTATTTAAAAAAGAAAAATACAACCCTCCATAACAACGCTCACAAAGCTTTCACAGCACCTATCGGAAACAACCACCAACATAATATGAGTTCAATGGTTATGCAGACCAAGTATACACTAACCCTCGATTCAATAGACCTCCATCTAACAGATTTAACAAACAACGAACCACAAAAAAATCAGCCTAACTCACAACACGTGACAAGGGTTAATTTCATTTTGATGCACACTTCTTTTACCAGTTTTAACCAGTATCTGCTGAAAACAAACCTACAATCCTTTACCCTTATGACGACAAATAGGAAAATAAACTTTCCTACCATAAATGACAGAGTAAATATCCACCTTTACACTTCCATTTTGATCTCCTCAATAAGGTCATGTTCATGAAAACACAACACCAGACAAAAAACGAAATAACACAAATAGAGAACCGACAGCTAACACATCAACCTACTTGACGTGCTAGCTATCAGTTCTTTTCTGCTTTTGTTTCTTGTCTGATGTTGCGTTGAGTCCATGAACAAGAACTTATAGAGGTCGAAATGCTGGAAATGTGAAGGTGGATGCGATTACCCTGTCAGTTGAGGTGGGAAAGTTTATTTTCCTATTTGTCATTTTTAGTCAGTATCTGCTGATTATTACCACATTATCCCTATTCAGAACTCTTTGCCAATTTATACAATGCATACTAATTTATTAATTTCTGAAGATTGTCATACTTATAGTTAGACATTCCTCAGAAGCTGGACACTTTCTTCTTTATTAGTTTGTTGAATCAAGGGATTAGTGTACATACAGGGCATTTCAAAACGAATGTCACACTTTGACAAGGCCATAACTGAGTAATGAATAATGCAAGAATGTGCTAACAATCAATAGAAAAACTACAAGTTTTATTGGACAGTTACAAGCACTAGATGTGAGAACCTCCTGCATATACCCAGGCAAAATTCACAAGTTCCGCCATACACGGGAATAAACAAGTCCAAGTCTATTGTTTCAACTCTGGCAAAACCTTTTTCTGTAGAGGTCGCCATTTTGCAAGTCCCCTAGTAGTGCATATGTGAAACACCAATCGGACGCCATTACGATATAAAACTTGTAGAGTTTTTCTGTCGACAGATGCATTTCTTTCTAGCGAAAGTTCTTAAATAATATTACTTAGTTATGGCTTTATCAAAGTGCGACTTTCTTTTAGAAATGCCCTGTATAAAGCAAAAAAATAAAATTAAATAAATAAATAAATGAAATGCTGCACTGTACGATTGAACAAAGCAATAATAATTTTCTTATGAAGCAGCAATTTATGTGTCTGCATAACCATAATTCTAAAGACCATTACACAATTAGCTTCCATATCATTTGTCTGAAACGATTTATCCTGGGCGATCACCTTTCCATTTCTTCAACGTTAGAGAAAGGCTATACTTTGAATACATATTGCTTTAATCACTGAAGCACTCCACTAGCTCAGTGGTTCCTGAACTTTCTTGGTGTATGACACTCCTAGCATATCATGATTTTTTTCCCAAAGTCAGAAAATACATAATTATTTCATTCATATAGCTCAAACAAATAGAAACTTAAATTAAAGAAAATTTTCTTTTTTATATTTAAGTTTTGAAAATCAAAAATTATATACATTAAAAACAGACAATTTGGTATAGTTTGCAACACGCCTGCCATTTAGCTACAGCGCTCCACCTGATTTAAGGTTTCACATGACAAAAAAATACGAAGTTTAAAATGTGATTCTAAGGAGTCACAAAGCTGCAAATATTTTATCAATACACTGTGCAATGTGACACACAACTTGTCACTTGCCCTCTCCGCTACTTCACTGAATTGTGCAATGATCTTTAGAGTTTCACTTGCTAACAGATTTACCCTTCAGTTTTAACAGTTTTACACTGAATAGCAAACCAATTATCCTCAAGCAAGCAAATCCACTACTGAATAACTGCACTTTCACGGAGACTAAAAAAAATACATACAATCTATGGAAAAGTCAAGCATAGGAAGAAGACAAGAATGGACATGTGAAATGATGTGAAATAATGAAAACTGACCACCTGCAGTCCATGAAGAATTCCAGTAAGAATGCCAAATTGTTGTCGAATCTGCTGTTTGCATATAAATATTTGTCAATATAAAGGGCAGCAGAAAAGGAAAGAAGAGAAAAAAGAAACACCATTATACATCATGACTGCAATCACTACACGGATTGTCAAAGACCTTCAAAGACACATAAGAGAGACCAACACCAAATATATTACAAACACAAGACAAAAAGACTTTTTTTTCTACACCCTACAGAGAATCCATCACCACACCACAACCACCTCCGCCACCAAGCATTTGCAGAGTACTCACAATAATAATGTGTACTGTAAGCCACAGGTGCTGACATTTTTTGTTGTTGAGAAAGTGTGCCTAACTTAAAGGAATGGAAGAATCGTGTAAAAAAAACAAAACAACCAAAGTTGAGAAATGATTTCTCTAATGTTCCAACTCTAAAGCATGCACTTCTCACGAAATCTTGAAACAAGTTTTTCCATGTTGAATCAGTAGTGTAAAGAGAAAACAAAACAAATAAAAGCAAGCCCATGTAAAATGACAGACAATGGCCAAGAACCTTATATTCTCTTCCCCCCCCCCCCATGTCTTTTTTTTTAAATGTTAATACGTCTTTATGTAATAGACATTTGGGTGTTTTTGGTGTCCATGAGTAGACTGCATGATGTCAAACCTACTCTATTGTCACCATAATTATTTTTCACTATGTTATAGTTTTATGAACATTTACTCTCTGAAAAAGTCTAGACTAACACTGAAGCCTCCATTACCATAACAACCACAGTAAACAAATACTGGCCAATCAGGTGTCGGTGCGAGACATGACATTGGCCAAGCAAGTGTCGATGCGAGGCATGACATTGGCCAATCAGGTGTGAGAATTGACCAATCAGGCATCAGCAATTAACACTGGAAGTGGTACATTTCTAGGTTAATCCAGATCATTTTGAAACCTTTTCACAGCTCTGTTAACTCGGCCCAATCGTAATGATGAGCCTCCTTACTAGTAATAGTATAAGGAGATAATTCTTGATTCATGCTAGTTCATAATATGCTACTTTGCTAATATGCATTGAGAAAATTTCTTCTATTTGGTGGTTTTGGTTCTAAGAGTGGACTGAAGCGATGTTGAACAACTCTATTGTCACAGCAAATTGTTTCCAGGTAGTTTTGATTAAAGCTGCTTATACTCAAAGAATCATGATAAACAAAACAGAGAATAACGAGGGACAACTGAGTTTTGAACATTCTCTGTTCTGGTCGTTCCCTGGAGACTATTTCGGGTTCATCAAGCCATAGTAATTCTTTCGTTTTGAGACAACACTATTGATGGGTTCAAACTTTAGTGAAAGACTGAACAATTTTATTTACTAGCATATGCATCAGCAGGCTATCGTGGCATAATGCAATAACAAAATTACAACTGTCAACGTTCATTTCAAAACTTAGGACCATTAAGTATTCGTATTTTAAAGCCTAATTATTCAGTGAACGTATTGAAGAACTGTTTTTTTTAATCAATTGAAGTGATTTGTACGGTAGACTCGTGTGAGTTCAATGTTCAGGCAGTGTATTTGAAGTGAAATTCTAATATTGTTATAAGAGAAAATAGAATTATGTAATATGGGTTAATGCTAGGTATTAATGCAATGCACAAATTAAAAAAACAAATTCTTTAAAACAATGTTAGATATAAAGTTGTACAGCAAAAATTCAACTCAAGAATGCAGAACAAAATGAAAAAAGAAGCCCAGAATTACTACATGATTAAAGAAACACACTTTAGCAAATGTAGATAGAACTGTTTAAGCTGTGCACAAAGAAAGCTAGAAGTCATACATAAGTAATGTAATATTTTCAAATATTGAATTAAAATTGTTAAAAAAAAAAGATCTTGAAAGGAAAAATATGCAAGACAAAAGTAAAATAAAAAGGACAATAACAAATATTGATGATTACACTTCGAGCCTCGAAACGTGTTCCTCGTAATACTAGTATCTGTACCGCTGCCATTGGCAGTCATGTCAGGACAATGATCACCACTAGCGCTGGTCAAAGGTGAGTTGGAAGGAAGGGGTGAGGTGGGACGTTGCGTATTACCTGTAACGAAGCACAAACATCACCTCTACTCATTCACAATAGTTTATCAGATAATATGGAAAATAATTTACGAAAAATAAAAAAAGTTAAGACACACTGAAAATTTTAAGGTTGATAAATAAGGGTTTTGAACCTTAAGACTTGATATTTTAATAATGTAAAATACGTTTCTTGACTAATGAATGCAGTGTTTGGTGTCTTGTAGTAACGTAAATACGAATTTAATGATAGCCTTATGTCTAAAAAAAAATAAGCAAAATGTTATGTAAGCTAGTGCTATGGGTGTTTTAAAGCAGGAGTTTCACATCTACACAACACCTAACAAACTGAGTGAACGTGAAAATTGAACAAAGTAACAAAGTATGAGCAGGGCCTTATGGTGTATTAATTTAATGTAGGCCTATAGTTAAACAATCTGTATTTATTCCATTAACTTCAGTTGCTTTAAAAATAATAAACTGATGGACCTTCCAAAAATGAAATACCGAGCACAAACTACTATGATTAATTTATAAAATGTATAAAACAGTGTCGCTGTAAATGTAGTTAAAAATTTTCTACACGTCAAATAGAATAGCTGTTATTAAATGAAGTTGTGTCTAAAAAATCCATTATATAAAAATTGACTGGAGTTAATAAGTTTTGGCGTATATTAAAGTATCAATTTGTATCCAACAAAAACTACAATGATTTGTGATTTATGGATTATGTGTCATGTTATAGTATTTTAAACTAATTTATAATGTGTATGTTCATCTCTTAAACTGATTAAGAGGTGCGATTGTTGTTGGTGAGAATTTTCAAAAACATCTTCATGAAATACGATAATATATGTAAACTGAAATCAAAAAATGCTTGTCTCGTTTTGTTGTTACTGTCTGCCTCAAACAGTTCTGAGCATAAACTGAACTAATGCATATAAATGGAGTGAAAAATACACGATGAACAAAGAGACACGTCAATAGTATGTCCAAACAATCAAACAGAAAAAATTCTTAGGAGACAACAGAAGACAGCGCAAAGACTTCATATGAATGAAATCAATGATGGTGGCTAACCTACCATGGGACGATAGAAACAAATTCAAAAGGGAGGTGGTGCGGCGGGATGGTTTGCTTTTACGATCAGATGCAGGCACTTTATTACCTTCCCTTTTTGAAGTTTTGTCGCCATTTGAGATCCTGTCAATCTGATCAGGAGAAGACAAATTGGAAAGGCTGCTAAGATCAGCTTCTTCAAATTCAATGGGACCTTAAAAGAACACCAATACACGAATCAGTTATGTTATGTATGATTAACGTTTTCATGTTTATTCCACAGTGGAATAAAATCAAACACTTGCTTTTCTACTCATGAGATCATTATCGAATCTTACGAGCTCTTTATAGCATGAGCTACTATTTGTTTCACATCACCATTTATGCAGGAAATTCCTTGATTTATGAGATACCATCTTTATCACACTTTATTTAAAATATTAAAAGAACATCTAGCTAAAAATGATAACAGATTCAATATGTGGCAGAGTGTAGACACAATCGAGTGATTGAGTGGGAAAACGGCGTAAATCCACTTACATCGTTATTTCTTAAAATGCATATCGTCGCTGCAACTGCAAAACCACGCAACTGCACTTTTTCAGAGATTATAGATTCTGATGTTGATAGAATGGTTACAGCTACATGTTCGCTTAAGATATTGTTTACAGATATCGAATTTGGTTTTTGTCAGTTAAATGGTTTTGCAGTTACAGCAACGATACATGGAATTGTTTTTAGACCAGTCTATAGCATAAAGGCGTTGGGTTGCATATAATTTGCACTTTCGTCTTTTTGGATCAAGAATATGAAACTGACTGTTGTTTTGCTTGTTTCATTTCTAAAACAATGGAAATAATGCCAATCTTTGGAAAAACTGAGTAAATGCATTTTAAAATTAGCTGTAACGTGAAGCCTGTCAACTAAAGTTTTAATTTTTCTAAAACCCGTTTTATTTTTCTTCTATAAATATACAGTTGGCAGGAATTTTTTGTAATCTTAAATTTGAAGGTGTCGGACTACATTTTTTGAGTTACGCCATTATTCCACCCAACTCTTTGTGTTACATATGTAGTGATGCTGTGTCACATACAAACATTTGCATTATTTTCATAATTTTTTTTTTTTTTTTTTTATTTTTTTTTTTATAAATAACAAATTAACAGAGTATGAAACTTTTGTCTTATTCAATGAAAAGTTAACCACTCACATATTTCAAGCATGATTTGTATTATTTACATAGTTCAAGTATATATATACCAATCAAGTCCATTAACTTGACTAAAAAGCTGAATAAACAATAACTGAATATTTAGCCAAACATATAACTATTTCCTCCAATCCAACCCCAATTTCCATTTTGTCTCCTAACTTTACACAATCTGCAATCATCACCAATTGAAAACCAATTTATTGTATTGATTCTAAAAACTTAATGGAACCAAGAAAGACTACTCACCAGGCTTTTCTATGCCTGTTCCTTTGGACTGTACAAATTGTTCAAGCAACTTTTCAACTGTCATATCTCGACACTGTTGTCGAAATTCTAAGCGTGCCTAAACAAAAATGAAACAATTATCAATGTTATAGCTTCGACTGGTACAATGCCTATCCTGCTACACAAAACCATGGCAAGAGCAAATACTTACTTGACCTATTTGATTATGCCCATTCTCTAGAACTTGAACATAATTGTCAAGAAATAATTTCATTGTTGTCAGATGATCTTCCTCTACAGTTTGGAAATGCTGGAAATGAACATTGTTATTAACAATTATATTACACAAGCTGAAACTGTTTTCCGCCGAGGTAGAATTAGGAGAATCAGAATTATGGTTTCCATCAACTGAGCTACATAGTTCAGTTCACACTTGGCCTAAGAAGAATTTGCTTAAACAGTTTAACTTTTTCCCACTTTAATTTTCATTAGAACTTTACATACAGGGTGAATCACTTAACAATATAACTGAAAAAAAAAAAATTATAACAATCAAGCCCCTAAAAGCTTTGAGCATACCACCAGCGTAGTACCGTAGTGCAGTGTAGCGAATACACTACACTACAGTTTTAGGTGCATCATTGTTTATATTTTTCTTCCTGTTGTATTGTCGTAAATAAATGGACCACTAGCTATGACCTTTTCAATGTAACAATGATCTTAAAAATACATTTCAAGGTCAATGATCATAGCACCATTGGAAAGATTCCTCATACTCAACGTTTGTCAACACATTTGTTTATCACATGCTTTGTTTTCATATGTGGCTGTTTCAGTCAAATCAATTCACCTTGTATATAATTCGTAACAATTGCGAGTTTGTTATATAAAATGCTATTACACCGAAGTTTTAAGTCTGATTGGCCTTATAAGATGTGTAGCCAAGTTTCTAAGCATTTGATTGGATATTGAACTTGATTTCTCTGAGCCATTAAAATTTAATGACTTCATCTCAAACCTGTGCATCATTCATTGTAGAATTGATTGAAATTTTAAAAATTCAGTCAATTGCCTTGACTTCTATTCTCGTCTTCCAAATGCCCTTATCGAGTCCAAAGACAACCTTTTAACCAGTATATTATCAACGTTGGACAATTTCACATCTAATAGAAGTTGTAGAACTCTAGCAATGGTGGTTCTCAAATTTCCAGAGAAACAAAATACCACCTTATTACATAAACCTTACAATTATATTGTAAAAAGACTACTATTTTTAGTCGACTTATAAAAAGCCCAACTTGTTCATAACCCTTTTTTTTCTCTTATGATACCAATTCATAATTAAAACCTGTTTTCTTAATTTTTCCTCAATTCAAGTAATCTTAACACTATTCTTGAGGCTATAATAACCAACTTTATTCCGTCATCCACAAGTACACTTCTTACTAAACAAACCTCATCTTAATGATGTCTACACTTTCGTAAAATTTTTAGTGTTGCTAGCTCTTATGTTAAGGAGATTAATACTAATTAGTGGAGCTTAATCAACTACCGTTATCACTATGCACAATAATTACAACACAAACGGAATCTCAACATCCGTTGTGTCTCGCTTCCTGATATTTTTTTTCCTAGTTTCCAAGTGGTTTTCACTTCAGCTGGTATTCAGAAAATAGTAAAAAAATTGTTTGTGAATTTACCATACCTGGCAAGAAAGTGTCATTTTCTTATGAAAGTCTTCACGGATATTCATGTATTTTTCGACCAATGCTTTATAATCATCACCTGTAATTGCGAAATATTTGAAGTTACAATAAACGGTATGGTTAACCTTCTTTACCTAAGCCCTCTACAAATCACTAAAATCGCAACTGAAAAAAGTGCGAGACCAATGGCAGGCAGTAAAATCTGCAGTATATCCGAATCTGTTGTATATAGACAATATTACAGTTGATAAGCAATGTAATTAAATACAAAACAATGCAAATGAATCATTACACCGATGCAGATGGGACACTATTAAAATCACTTAACTATAAGAAAATGTGCGCCACTTTTCTGAGTATTGTGGTGAAATCTCGCTTTTTTTTCTTTAAAAATGGTGCTCAAGCGAACTAAAAGTGATGCTGGCAATTCCAATATGCCAAAGTGGAGTCATAAAGTGTTTCCAATAATTGCACAGTTCTATTTAATTATCATTAATTTAATGTCAATAATCTCTTACGCAGCCTAATTTATAAATTAAACTATCATAGGTATGTATGTACAGTATTAGAGTATTGTATAGGAAAAAACAGTGCAATTACATGTAATAAATAGCATTTGCTACGATCCATAATTTCATTTATCCATGGATTGGCTTGGAAACTACCTCCCCCCCCCCCTCCCATGAATGTTAAAGAGTTCCCTGTATTCACTGCTTCAAGTAATACTCACCAGCTTTCTTGAATTTAATTTCACTTTTTTCAAGATCTTTTGGAGATGAATTTTCACGTTTTATCTTCTCGTATTCGTAACACCTTTGGTTGTATACTTCCTTAGCCTGTGTGTTGAAACATAACTTAATTGACAAAAGAACCACTCTTTGGTCCCAATTAACAGACTTTTAATGCCTGAAACAACTTTCTTTCAGGATTGCTCTTACAAGCAAGCTGCTCAACAATTTCAAACTGAATACACTAAAACCTCTCCAAAGCGACCATTAACAATTTCACAAAAAAAGTGATTTTTCAGAGAGGCGGTCGCTTAATTCTTAAGTCAGTAGCTATTGAGGTTAACAACTATGCATTGCCATAAAAACATTCTTGAGCGCACCCGCTATTGCCAATTATTATGTAGCCCACATGTGTAGATTAATTCTTACCTTCGCTAGCATAACTGTTGTGGTTTGAATCGCTTGTACAACTTCCAGTGTACCTGATTCCTCATCTTTAATCTAACAGACAACAAAACGAGCTTCAGAAACAGGCCTACATTCACAGTGCAACGAAAAAACCAAAGTGATTGTCAACCTACCTGTTTGTGTTTTTTATGCTGTTCATCACAGTATCTCACGACATCTTTGATTATTTCTTGAATCCTATGTACCATTTGCATATGAAAATTAGAAATTTTTTCAGATGATGACTTTACCACTTGCCAGATTGGAGAAAAAGTCCTGCAAAATAAAATACATCACTGTAAAATACTGGGGGTTAGATCAATTCCCTTCCATTCCCATCACCCTATCAATAACAGCATTTTTGTATCCCAATCAGTGGCGAATTTCGAAAAGACCTTTGGGGGGGGGGGTCTAAATTTTTTTGATGAATGTCTAAAAATTTGTTTTCATGGGAAATAGCGCTCCAAGTGAGTGTTTTAGTGTTTAGACCCAAAAAATGAACAATTTAGCCATTTTTCCCCCATGAAAACATCTATAGAGCATTAACACATTAATAAACTAAACATGTTGGGGAGGAGTAACCCCATATTTCTTTAGGTTACTAAATAAACAACAAGCCAGCAAGGCTATTATTATTGATTATAAATTATTTTGTAAATAATCCAAAGTTTCAGAAATTGATTGACAAAGCATGAAATCTTAGGCCCTTATTGCATTTCACATCGTAAAGTTTGGATATTTGTTCACTTGTAGTTTCCCCCAATATTTAAGGAACCAACAGACAAAAGGCAAATGTATTTTTTTCTCTGGAAGTCAAATTTCGGGTCTTAAATCACTAGAGATCTGATCAACAAGTTACTCGTAAATGCTTGAAACACACACTGGTTGCAAAATGGCTACAATATCTGCCTTATTCATGATTCATTCCAAGTAATCAAGTTTCAGATCAGAAAAAAAAATTGCACTCTGCGGTGAATAAAAAATATTTCATATGGATTTTATTAATTTGATGAATGTCAACATTGTTTTAAAATAGTTACAATTCGTAACCTATGTTGCAATAAAACTTATTAATTTGTTGCTACAATGTGGTTAGTATTATACGAGTCATTGCCAACATGGAAGAATTCTAATGCATAAACATGCACATCATGAAATAAAAATTAAATCACAAAACAAACCAGTGAAGATCATAGTTGCATGATAACTAACCTCATGTAATGAGATACTGTATACAGGGTGTATCTAAAAAGTCGTCAAATTTTAACCACAGATGCTACGTATCAAAACAAAACAAAAAGTCCATACAAACATGACTCTAGAAATGCATACTCATTTGCATACCTACAGCAAATTTAAGACAATCAGCCTTTGCAATTATGTGACATTCACCCCGTGTTATCTTCAAAAGAGAAGCATTTCCAGACCCATGTTTATGTGAGTTGTTTGTTTGCTTCGGTTTGATGTACAGTGTTGAAAATTGAAACACCCTGTATTCAAGTCTTGTTTTCTTCTGTCAGCCAGTTTCTGTAGTCTTGCCGAGTCTTTGAACTTCACTTAAATTTACCATTAAGTCTCGGGTTTTAAATTTATTTTCGATACAGTGAAAGAAGCAATTATCAATACAGGACGAATTGAATGTTATAGCGTATAATGTCAGATATAATCATGTTCACAGTTTATCTGTAGACTGGTAATAACAGATCACAATAATGGAGCATTGAAAAGTTGAATAGAAATAACTACCAGTGCATTTTTTTAGACTAGGTATCTAAACCACAATCGGATATTAAAAACGAAAATAAATCATCATAAGTCATACTTATGTAATGCAATTTGAACTGTAGTAAAAAAGCTTCTTGTTTCAAGCGCTAACACTTTATCTTTAAGACGTAAAAAGACAACTTACCCATTAGACGAACAATTCCCAGCTTGTTTTGCTAACTTTGCCAATAATTTGGAAGTTGTTTCTTCTAACGAAGCTCTACAAAAATAAATATAAATTTAAAAAAAAAAAACAATCTTATGAAGTACAAATTATCAATTTGGCAAATAGTGTACAGTCACCCACAAAAAACAGAGGGTGTCATGTGTGGCCTCTTTATGTCAAGAGACACAATAAGTACTCTTTTCTTACCTCTCTCTAAAGAATTCTGTTAATTCTTTACTAGACACTTGGCCAGATTTCATATTCTGATATAAAATTTCAAATCCATTGTTCTTCTCTCCCTGTAAAATGTAAGTGCACACAATAAGATATAGATAAAATAAAATGTGTACAACACACATCCAATATAAATTTACAATGCAATCGTGAATAACATTTACACACTTGCAAAACGTGCCAAATAATTTGGAACAACTGCATAAAACAATGTGTCGTTAATAAACTGTCGTTAAATATCATGAATGGAAAAAAAATGAAAACAACAAATAAACACATATTCACTCTCTAGATAACTTATAGACCACGTCATTAATGACTAAAATTCATTAATAGCAGGCGATATTTACTGTATTTGGGCTATAAGATGGCCCACAAATGGGCCATAAACCTATAAGCATATAGCCCACAAATGGGCTATAAGATGCATCTATACAACATTTTACACAAGGTGCTAGTTGCATTGAGTCAGTTTCGTGGGCATCTTAGATAAATTATAATAAACAATTAGGTACAGTGAAGAAATCATTATTTATTATATTAGCTGTGGTATATAAAAAATATATGAATGACTATTTGGGATCTTCAGTGTCTTTATCACAAAGCACATTGCATTAGCCCCAATCACAACTTAAGTTTCATTGTAAGCTGTTTCTTGAGTGTATCCTATATTATAAAAGCCTAGGATTAGTTTATTGGCAACAGAGCTGTGCAGAAACTAAAGCTTTAAAAATCACGAACTATGACTTAATGGATATCCAATTTTCCAAAAATGATTCGTATGGAGAGTTTTCGACTGGAAAACGAGTCTATGGGTCTAAATTCGTGGTTTTTTTGTGTAGGATTTTTTTTTTTAGAGTGAGAATAGTTTTTTTTTATTAGTATCATATGTGCATTTTGTAGTCGGGGTGCGTTCTATACAATTCATTTTTTACTCAAACCCCTAAAAATCGTGTCTTATTTTTGGATGTGTCTTATATTTGAGTGCATTTTTTATTCGTGAAGAATTCGATACCGGTACTAACAGTAGACATTTCTTAATTAGTGTTTACAGCAACTATTGAATTTTACTAATTCGATCTCAAAATAATGCCTTGCTCTTTTTATTTCCAACATTTCCGGCACTATTGTACATTATCATCCAAACAAGCGAACCTTGACAATTATTGTCATTATCTTTTTTTTTACAGTTTATTAGACGTATTCATAATAACCCAAAACAAATCGCAACGAAAATAACTCACTAGCTTATTGATATTTGAAAAGCATTATACTTATGTTTGTGTCAACTAGATAACCATAGGTAACTCTCTAGTGTCAACTACAGAAACAATAGGTCAACTAATGTTATATCAGCTACCATAAATGTCATAAACATTTAACACAGTAACAACTCACGAATCCCTGTTACATGAAACTTATAATCACCAATTATAAACATTTAATATACAATACAGCATTATCAAATTACATAAACGGTTATCAATGTTATTTTGTATTAATACATAAATGCAGTTTTATTATTTCGAAAGATAAATAATTGCAACACAAATAATGTGACGACTTTTTTGGGATACTGACAAATGAATTCAGTGCACCGTATATTAATTGCATTGCACTAACTTTGAATAAAGAATGAAAAAAAATTAGGGTGCTATTATATTGGGTTGTTCTTGTCATTCTACTTTATTAATTCAAAGCCAATCTTCATTGGCTTACTGCCATAATGATCTCCCCCTGTCACTTTGATAAATGCAGCTCCACATCTTCAAAATGTCATTGTCGGATATGCTAGCAGAGCATAAACTGCAACTCCTTACAACTTACACCTGCCATTATTCCAACTATCATTACTATGTAAACAATAAAAAAAAAGAAACATAGTGCATCCAATTCAAATAACAATAAACACTTGTCCACCACAGTCATGTTAGATAATCTTCTTAGCCAAATACACCCAAAAAAATAATAAAAATATCCAGAATGAAATATAAAGTAAGAGCAGCTTAACACGAAAAAAATACAACTATAAAACATCGGATTAACACAATTCAGTGATATACTGCATTTGTATTATACAGTGGTGACCAGCTTCACGTTGCTTCGCTAATGTAGTGCCTCAGTTGTATTCATGTCATTATTTTGAGCACTTTCTCCACTTTTAAGGCAGCAAACTGGAATTTTTCAGTTATCCAACACAACAGTTATTCGACACTACCTTTTAATCCAACATGTGAATCACTGTATTTTATAATGTGAATCACTGTATTTTATAGAGTGCGTTTAGCATGGGGTTAGATTTGTTGATGAAAGCCATCATACATTAGTCGGCACACAATCATGAACTTTCAGTAGAAAACTGCTGCAAATTTATAATAAACCATAAAATAAAATAAAATTTTTATTTTATTTATGGTGCTTGTGGGTTTTCATGGTGAACTTAATTGTGGCACTGGTGGTTTGTTACTACTAGTTGTAGTAGTGACAGTTTAGATAAGTTAAAAATAACTACTACTAGTGCCACAAGCACGTTTACTATGCAAACCCACAAGGTAAATTTATATACAGGGTGTCCCAAAAGTCTCTGGCTTCATTAGATATGTATTAGGGCATGTAGAATATGTAGAAATGTTCAAAGTCTTGCGTTTGAAAATTTAGTCAAATGGATGTCATTTTTTAATGTACTGCAACTGATAAACCAACTAATGAATAAAATTAAATAAAAAGTCCTTCCCGCTAGTGGGCTTCTTTTACACTATTCCTATGGGCCCAGAGTTTTGAGACGCCCTGTACTATATGCAAATAGTTATATGTTATTATAATTTAATAATAAATTTCTAACACATGACCCTCAAATCAATCACACAAAAATTCTTCTGCAGACTTACCAAATTTAACAACAAAATCTAACACACAGAACTAATAAAAATTAGATCAGAGTTGCACCCAAGCAAAAAGAAAAAACCAACCTCGGATGCCCAATTTATTAATTGAAACCACATAACATGTATTATGTAATTCTAATAATCAAAGCCAACAGAACATCAAAAAGGCAACTGAACTTCATGAATCGTCTTGCAACATGGGTCCTTGTCATTGGATTCCATTCCATTCAAGTTCAGAACTTTCTTTAATTTTGGTTTCAATATGGGACATTTGAAATGAATCACAATTTTGTTTTTTTAAAAAAAGCTAACAAAATTCTATGCTTTAACCTACTCAACCATTTCCAATTATTATCCAGCTCAACAACAACAACAACTTCCTAAATAAACAGCTGCATTGCTTAAGAGATCAATTTCTGGATTTTAACAGGATCAGATTATCATTCAGCACGATGAACATGAAAATTATCATCCCGAGAATTTAGTCACTTAAAAAACAAATAAACTAATTCATCTTTGTCTAAACATGAAACTGCGTCATCTCACGAAATAATGTATTATACTGCATTAAGAAGTTTAATTTCATAAATTAGGTTACTGCACTTATTTTATGCATTTCATGAATTGGGATTTTTCCTCTTTATTTTTTTTCGCATTGTGATTGCTTGCATAAGAGTTAAACCCAGGAAATGGACTTATCTATAGAATTAGTGTGATAAACAGTTAACTAAGTCCATAAGTTGCTTATGAATTGAGAAACTTCCAACACTTACAGTAATAGTGATAGATAATCTGTGTCGTTGTGAAGTAATCTTTCAACTACATAAATACAGGATATCCCACAAGCCAGGCAAGAATACATTGAATAGCATCACAGTACGTTCCATTCATTACAAGCAAATGATGAATATAATATTCGAATTTATATTTGGGAATGTCTCCTAAACCAGGAACCGTACATGATTCTACATGATTCTAATATCAAATTATAATGATCGACACATTTTATGCACACGTTAAAGAAATCTTGTTCACCATTATGATTGATACACTAATTCAAAAATCAACTTAAGACACACACTGTATATAAATTCTAACAATCGATTTTATAATTAATAACAAACAAAACATTATTTTAGTGTTAACAAACATTATTTTAGTGTTATTTTAACATAATGCGATGCATGACTTTTGGGGCGCCCTGTAGACTTATAAATGTGAAATTAATTTAGAACACATGCCAAGTGAACTGTCCGATATATGTAATCAATACAATGAATCAACGCATCAGTTATTGTGTGCATTATGAAATTCTGATAGCACTGATCATACATGACAACCAGAGTCAACTTTATTGTATCAATAAATGCTAAGACGTGAATATTAAACAGTTTAACTTCAAATAAACTAACATGAAAAACTGCACAAGTCCAAAGTGAAAAAATCGCATATATAAATAAATAAATCGAAAATTGCAGAAAAAAAAAAAAAAAAATAAAATTACTCAAAACTTGCATAAATCAAATATGTACCGAATTACCCAAATAAAATGGTGCAGAAATCAAAAATTGAATCACTCAAAACATGCATCAATTGAATACCGAATTACACAAAGATTTCACATATTTTAATTCGCATAAATCGAAACGTGCAGATATCCAAATGTATTTTTATTTAAAGTATGTACATACAGTATATCTGTATATGGCAGTGGCAGGAATAGGGTATATAAAGAGTGTGCTTAAAAAGCGATTTTAATGTAAGTACTTGTTCCAACACAGAAACTAAAATGAAAACATTTGAAAACTCATAAAACGAATATAACAAAGTGTATGTACCAAATATCAACAAATGTGTATGAAAACAAAAAAATTTATATTCAAAATTCAATATTTCACTAAATTTTACCAATTTTCAATATATATATAAAGCATAAATCTGTTACATTTAATAACATAAGAATGAATTTTTTACATTTAATTTTTTCTCATGAAATACAGTTGCAAATGTGTAGCTGTATCATGTGTATTAGTCATTTAAAAACATTGAAAAAAATATATATATAGTTTTATATTTTTGTAGTATATACCATTAGTCAATAATCAAAATCATATTAACAAAAAATGATCATAACATTAGTTGCAGCTTATGTTTATGTAGTTCATTGTTGCAATTTGAATTTGCCTTACATTGTGCATTCCATTGTTGTAAATCAAATTAAATTTGCATTATGCATTTCATTGTTGTATTAATACTAATACGCTGACAAACTTAATAAACTTAGATGTTTATTAATACTGTTATCAAAATTTAAAATTAAATACTTCATCAAACTTACAAGTACCAATTAGATACATCAAGTATGAAGAATATTTGACGTTTACTGACAAAGCATTATTGACAAATAAAATTTTTTTTGCATTTTAATATTTTGTCATGTTACTGAATCAGTTGAAAATTTCTAGTATATTATTTTGCATTAGTCATTTTAAAAACCTCAAAGCAGATGTTATATTTTTATAGCTTATGCATTCATGATGAAAAAATATCATGTCAACTAAATAAAATTCACTAAATTAATACTAAAAAAAAACTATTTCCAGATACAGTGGAATTTGGTTATTATGATCAAGGATAATGTTATCAATCGGCCATTGTTATCATTATCAGTCGAGCCTAAGACTGTTAAATAATGTTTTATATCCAGTGTTTAATTTATCAGCCTGCTATTGTTATCAAAAAGCACTTGCCCCATGGTGATCACAATAACGGGATTAAATTAAAAACAATTTTCAAGTCATTTTTTTCCGTCAATAAACCTGAAATAATTTCAATCGTTGTTTCTTCTCGTTATTGATAGCCATTTAGCTTGTCGGATCTTGTCAGATATGTAAACGTGTTAATATGCAAATACGTTCACATCCCAACGGCACACGTTGCATTACTCATCGGACTGGAATTTTTACGGGACCGCTTTTTACAATTTCATATTACAGCTATGTTACTATATATTAAATGTTTTGTTACATATAGTTATATTGTGGGATGCGGTCAGATATGTAAATGTGTTAATATTGATATGTAAATATAGCAAGTGTAGCAATATACGTAAATATAGCACTGTACATCAATTCGCACCCGGGAAAATTTTTTTTTCTATTTTAAAAATAAAATCGTTTCGATAAGTACTACAGTAGAATCCGGTTATTATAATCATGGGTAATGTTATCAGCCGGCTATTGTTATCATAATCGGTCGGTCTAACATTCTAATGTATTTTTTTATCCACTGTTGAATGTTATCAGTGGGTTACTGTTATCAAAAACACTAGTTTATAGGTGATCATAATAACCGGATTCCACGGTATAATGTACAAAGATATATTGTATATAAAATCAAATAATAGGATCAATTGCTAAAAACCCATGACCACATCAACAAACAACAAATTTGACACCGAATCCGGTTAAAATAGACATTTAAAATGATAACCCATATTTTTTTTTACTATTAAATTATATTAAGCCGAATAAAATATGAAGTCATTTTATATTAAACACCAGCTAGCAAACCAAACAGCAACAAAAAAAAATCGACCTGTAATCATTGAACGAATTGGACGTTATTATGACAAAACTTGTTTCCCAAAAACTGTTAATCGTTATCGTAAACAGTATTCTTGGAACTTGCAGTAACGAAGTTCATTAAGCACATAAGTATGTTTTATTAAAAATCATCAACATTTTTTGGACTACAAAACAAGACTCCACTTTGATTATTGTACTCGTGACTGGTTATTTATCTCACAATCCTTTCGGAACCACCACCACCACCTATTTGTGACTTTAAAAGGTTTCCTTATGTCCTCCTTACTGAGGCAACGTAACGAGTACATTTCGGTCGCAATGCATTGGTATGGTTTTAGATTTACTCACCCAAAATTGTTCCGTAAAATCAACAGTCATTTTGTTGTCTTCAACAGTGAAAACATACCAGCCCAGTGGTTTCTGTGGTTTCTTTGCCTCGCAGTGTTTTCGTGCTCGATGATTAAAATGGCGACAAATCACGTGAGTTCTCGTTCAAAGCGAGACACAAAAAGGAGTAGACCCAAAAAAAAAAAAATGGGCAGTGAAGCTACACTTTCGCGTCGTCTGCTACAAAATTAATTATTATACTGTAACGTGCTGGTACAGTTTTACACACACGTAACTGCATTCGGATGTCGAAATTGAACATCTTTCCAGTCCTTTTTTTTTAAAAAGGACAGCAAAAATGATTGACAGTATCCTTTTAAATGATTCGTCTCGTCTTGTCTTCAAAGATACTACCGTAGAAACGCGTTCACTTTGGAATCTTTTGTGCTAAGAGCGCTCATAAACGTCCAAAGATAATCGATAACCTATTTAGGATCTATGTAAGTTACAAAAAGTTGTCGACTATCTTTGGACTTTTTCGCGATGAAAGCGTCTAAAGTGAACGCACCCCAAGAGGATCAGCCAATCATACACAGCAGACGACTTAACCGCAAATTTCGAACTTGACGGACAAACACTTGTGCCTGTCACTTCTTTGGTGAAAAAAGTGAGAACTCGTTTTAACTTTTTTCATAACTTCAAATCGGTTCAAGATTATAGTGTATATTATTTTCATTAATGTCAATCACCAACAGTAGCCGCTGTCGCTGTGGCAAAACCAGTGAAAACCTGGCAAGTTACCACCTAATTTCAATAGCGTTTTTGTGTCTGGTATAGTTGCCACCATTCATCAATTTTTTTCAAAAATTTAAACGTAGTAAATTGTTACATTCGTCCATTATAATTCCTGCAAAACTGTAAATGTAACTCTTAACACGATTCGGTAAACATGCACTTTACGTCCTCAAATGGGGGGTACAAAAAGCTCAAGTTCAGTAGATGGGTTTAAAGACCGGGTTAGATGATGAGTAAAAGGTACTTTCCGGTTAGAGCTGGGCCAGTCTGATGTTGCTGTTTGCTTGTACTAGGTTATGGGTTTATTTTGCAAGTTAGGTTAGGAAAAACAAAGAAACGTATTAAATGTATGATATTGTTTTGTTTTCCTAATCTAACCTGCAAAATAAACTCATAACCAAGTACAAGCAAATAGCAACATCAGACTGGGTCCCGCTATAACCGGAAAGTACCCTGCAAACTTTTCCCATAGTGCACCTATAAATTCTGTATAATATTCAAAATATTATTCAGGTAACTGAAATATAGTTATGATCTACGACGATTTTATAATTTAATACAAACCAACAGTTTAACAATACTATTTTAGACATGGTACAATACCAAAGGTATACAATACGTACGAATGCAATGTCAATTTATACAAGTGTTTTCAAGCCAACTCTACCTGATACCATAGACTAAAGAGTTAACTCTTTATTCTATGTTGATACCTTTTTCCCAAAAAAGATTCCATTCACTTTTTCGTATTCATTTTTTAAAAATAATTTTGTAAACAGTATTATACAACTTTATTTGCATTATTACTGCATGCTAGTTTATTATATTTTTAATGCTGAACTTTCTTGATTTTCTTTTGACTCATAGATATTTGTTATTCTATCAAACTTTTGTGTAACAAAAATCTAGTATCACCAACGAACATAATTGCAACACCTAACATCATTTTAACTTTAATATACAAAAATAAAACCCATTGGATCCAAAGTCGGAATATTCCACATTTTTAAAAACCACTTTTGCAATCGTCGTCAACCATCTGTTTGAGTACGAACACGAAACGTTTTCCATTTCAACTTTTTTTCTTCAAAAACAACACAAAATTTAAAAAAAAAAAGAAAACATATTACCTAGAATCTCTTAATACATAAAACATTGAATGAAAAAGCCCACCGCCTTTTGCTTAAGATGTTTAGCTACAACCTTGACCCAGCAACTGTAGTATAAAAAAAAACACAACTAACTAAGAACTTGAAGTTAACATACTAAGTAGACCAAGTTTATCCATTGCAATCACGTAGATGATATTTCACTCGAGTCTTTTTTTTTTATTTTATTATTATTATTAAAGTTGGCGAAATGACATTAAAAACATCCGTCGTAGAATTATGGGCTAATGTTCGCACATCAACATTGGAAACGACTAAGTAATTGGCACATGCTGAGTTGGACACATTGGCGTGTGTCGTGTATGTGTTTGGGAAGCTTCGATGGCGCCTGTTTTCTCTCGAATTCAAAGAGTGCCGCGACCCTGTTCGACTGATTTGTGATGCCAAAACATCGACGCCAACACAAATTTCCTCAAAACTCCGAATCAACAGTGGCATTAACCAACGACGACGCAAAAAAAAACAAGGGTTGCCAAATCAACAAGTTTTAGTGGACAATTTTTGGATCTTCCAAACATGTAAAATAGCAACTCTAGCTTTGTACATCACAGCTTTGTAACGTGATATAAGATGTTATGTAGTCAGTATCCGTATTACAACTCTGGTTTTGGTTGTAACTTTCGCTTACATCGCGTAAATCGAAGATCTCCAGTATTAGAAACCATGTAAACGAATGTTAGAACCAAAATCAGAGCTGTAACATTCGTTTACATGATTTCTAATGCTGGAGATCCTCGATTTATTTATTTATTTATTTATTATTCGCGCATCCCGTAGGGATAAAATACATGAATGATGTATGAACACAATATGAATGATTAATAAACACATGCGAAGATTACGTTCAGCGAGAACATCGCATAAATCGTAATACAGTATATCAAAATTGAATCTTCCAAAAAGTGTAAATACTGTAGTTAATTCAAGTTTTGCACACCAAAAACGTAACATTATATAAAAAAGCTATGTTATCCACCCAACAATAATCGTTCCAGTACTCTATGTCTCGATTTATACAAGGGGGATTTACTTTTTGGAAAAAAAGTTAGAAAAGTTGGAAAAGTTTGGTTACCAAGATGGCGACCAAGCCAGTCACGCTCGAAATTGCTCCCACTGAGATACCGTGCCCTAGCGAACTCGAACGTATTTACACTGAACTATCACAAAATATAGATCATATTATTACCAAAAAAACGTGTAATAGCGACATCAAATCAGCCATTCAATCTAACCTTGCCACAGTGAAAGAATGTTTCCATTGGATCAACTCACATCGAGCCACGTCCCATCGTCTGCCAAAAGACGATCACCCTGCTGACTACAGTTTGCCTACGGAGGATGCAAAACAGATAGAGTTCGAAAACCTTTTGGTAAACTCTATTACTGTCAAATCTATTAATGCATCCGTTTTCCAACTAAACGAAAAAACGGATCGACTACTTACAATGCTGACAGACAACCTACAAAACGCCCCCAGTTCATCAAACCGACAACCGATGGCGCCACTAGCGATACCACTTGAAATCGAAACTGACTCATGGAATGTTTCGTCTCAACTACGAACAAAACGACGTAAACAACATAACAACTCGCCGTCATTACAAAATAATACTGTTAATGATGAACAATTACCAAACACACAGACGACGTATGCACAGGTTGCATCGAAAATACCAGTGCCAAACAATATTACAACCAATACCGAGCACACAAGTAACACTCGAGCCAACTCATCAAAACAACAACCCACGAAGCGCCAAAAACCCTCAACGGTCAATCCAGACACCAACAACGGCAACCCAAATAATTCATCTAAGGCCAACGTAGGATCGGAGGACCACACCAACACAAAGACCCAAAACAGATCTTACCGTCAACCATTATTAAGAGGTAACGCTCCAACTACTATTAAGACTAAACCCATTCGCCCTCGCACTATACGTTTAAGCGTGGGGAATGTTATGGAAGGCACCACATCTGATGAACTTCTCCAGAACCTTCTAGCTAATGGCTTAAAAGTAATAGACTGCGACAATTGGCTAACTATCAACGAAGAATGTTCCCAAAACTTTTTCGTTCGGATAGTGGCCGACACCATCGAGGAAATACTAGATAAAAACCTATGGCCAGACGGCATCATACTTTCAAGATTTATCGGCAAAAACCCCACTCTTATCAATTCACTTTCAACGATCGACAACAACCTTGAAGCCATATCTGATAATACCAACATTAATAATTGACCACTAAGCATTCCCACAACTATAATTTCCATTTCTTCCACCAACCCAACCAACACACCCACTATAGTCATTCATCCAGACAATACAACTCCCAATCTAAAAGCTGCCACTCTAGTATACATTAATGCCAGATCGGTACTCAACAAACATGACGATATCACAGCCATTATCTCAACCCACAACCCCCATATCCTGTGCATCACTGAGACATGGCTACAAGACCAAGATGACGAATACTTCCTCAACTTCACAGACTTCCTAACCTACTATTGCAACAGAAAAACAAGAGGTGGGGGGGTGGCCATCTTGTGCCACTCCTCTATCAAATCTCGTTTTGTTCAACGCTGCAATGAAGATGGACTGGAAATCCTACATATTATTATTGAACAAACTCAATCTACCTCGTTGGATCTCATCCTAGTCTACAGACCCACCTACATTCGTATGAACCAATTGATTGACATCCTGACTTTTAATTTTACAATTAGTTGTAATAATATTATTTTAGGTGACTTTAACACCTCATTTAACACACCCGATTTCTCCACTCTTTCATTAATATCAGCCTTAGCTAGCTTCAATTCTTACCCACATATTACCTTTCCAACCCGTATTACCTCATTTTGTTCAAATACCATTGATCAAATCTTCACCTCTCCTTCACTACACCTCTTTAACTTATCCCCTTACCCAACATACCGTTTAGATCATACCCTCATTGCAACCCAGTTCCACTGTACTATCAATCCCCACACTCCAAACTTACAACTATCATACTATTATGATTACAAAAACGTAGACTGGGATGCAGTCACACAACAATTTTCTAATGCCTCTACCAACTGGTTATCTCAATCATCGGAACAAGTAGACATCTACATCGACTATATATACACAGGCCTACTTTCTATATTACTAGCCAATGGCATGCATATTCGAACTTCCAACACTCATCATAAACCCATAAATACCTGGTGGAACACTTCCCTCAGCAAAATTAAAAACAATCTTAACGATGCATATCATAACAATTTAATCAACCCTACGGCTCATAGTCGCAACCTACTCAAATCTGTTAAAACAACCTATAAGCAACAAATCAAAAAGGCAAAACGAAATTTCATTGGAGATAACAATTTCCTATGGAAATTCATCAATCATAATACCAACACACCAAAACCTACATTACATAACACACAATTTACTTCATATCTTAAATGGTGTAACAATCCGTTAAACCTCCCATCCACACCCTCTCTATTTAATTTTAACTTCCCACCTTACAGTAATGACAGCACACCTACCACTATTGATATCTCCACATTTACCAACATCCTTGACAAAACCACCTCTACCAAAACTCTACACAACGATATACTTAACTCTTTTACTATCAAACAAATTGGCTCCCCCATTATCCAAGTACTAGTCACCCTGATCAATCTTATACAAGCCACTTCAATATACCCCTCAAAATGGAAAATTGCAAACATCTACCCAAAATACAAAGGTGGCCCCGCTCACCTATACACTTCCTTCCGTCCCATTGCGTCATTTAATTTCATTTCCAAACTATACGATAAATTGCTGTTCAAAGAACTTACCGAATTGGCAGAAACCATCTGCCACCCAAACACTTACGGTGTGGTAAAAAATAAATCATGCCACACACTACTTCAAGCTATCTACCATAAAATCATCCAATGCATCAAACCACATCACCAACTCACCATTGTACAGACAGACATTAGCAAAGCTTTTGACACACTTAACCGTAACTCAATATTATATTACTGTATCCAACTAGGCATTTCTCCCCAAACTGTCAAACTACTTCATAACTTCTTCACTAATAGATCTTTCCAAATCACCAAACACCCTAATACTATCACCCCTTCCACCAATGGCGTCGTCCAAGGCTCTGTTAATAGTTCTCTCTTTTATTTTTTAGTAGCCAATTCCATTCATCAACTACCACTTTCCGCAACTTTATTCAGTTATATCGACGACAATTTTCTCTTATACCAATATCCCCGATTCGAGGAACATGTTGCAGATTTCCAAATTAAAGCTGACCTTCAAACGATCAATCATTGGAGCTCTACCCACACTCTTACATTAAACACATTGAAAACCAATCGCCTCACCATCAAACACCCTACAACCATTCATAACCAACCCATTAAAATTCTTGGTCTCTGGGTAGATAGCACCCTAAATTTCGCATATCATATAGAAAAAACCACTCTCAAAATTAACAAACACATTTATCTCACCAAAAGATTAAAAAATACATTGTCCTACCGTGAAAAACTCACTTATATTAAAACTAAAATCATACCTATTATCACCTATGCTATCATAATTTGGGGCGATGCTCCCAAATATAGACTGACTCGTATTCAAACCTCCTACCATCGCATTCTACGCATTCTTTTTGGACTTAACAAATACACTTCTATTTCATTATTCACTAGATCACGCAAATTACTTACCATTCCCCAAATGATTACTTACTATCGTCTCATCGAAATCAGCAAAGCACTTAAAAATCATTGGCATCCACTACATTTTCTCTACACTTCATT
Organism: Cryptops parisi; assembly: GCA_034695005.1. Taxonomy (NCBI): domain Eukaryota; kingdom Metazoa; phylum Arthropoda; class Chilopoda; order Scolopendromorpha; family Cryptopidae; genus Cryptops; species Cryptops parisi. The sequence continues at coordinate 3,773 of JAQIWH010000513.1, read as the reverse complement.
CACCACTCCTCAAACATCCCGATACATCCAAAGTTTCAAAATTATCCCGCCTACCAAATTTCCTGATCATTATTACATTCGATTCCCCTACAATACAATTTCAGTTTGGAATAATCTTCCCACTCCCATAAGAAAACTTTCACTCACTTGCCCCACCACTATATGCTCCCAATCATGCCATCATTTCCAAAAACTATTACTCAAACACATCACCTATAGTACTTAAACCTCAATTTTTCAACCAATTGAATTAATTTCTTGTATTGCTTGTTTGTCCCAATGGGATGTAAAATAATAAAATAAATATAGCGGTCACAAGAACTTTAATTCGAAAATGCAGAAACGACAATGAGATGATGATGAAATTAATGAAATAAGATTTTTATTATGAGGAAGAGTGAAAACCTGCCTCAAGTATCTGTTTCAAAGTACTTGGAGAAAACCTGCCTCCCGCGGTGTCAAAACACCATTTTCTGTTGGTTTATGACACTATAATAGACAAAACTAGCAACAACAGTACAGTAAAACTTCGAGATTCGAACGGTTCGACTTACGAACAACTCGACATCCGAACAAAAAAATCGAGTGTTCGTTTAAAAAAACAGACAAAATGAAATAACGTTGGACAGGTTTCTTTTTAAATAAAAATCAAGTCGTCGTCATGTTATTGAACCAAAACCCTCAACTAGGGGATTACTGAAAGAAGATTAGTTTACCTTTCAGTGAACAGTGTTATTATTGATTGATCATTATACAATGTACAGTATGTACTATTATAAACACTCAAACCCTCAACTGTTAAAATTAAAGATACTTGTTTTATCATTATTTACCAATATGACATTTTGAAATTGGAACTTTAAATGTTTTATATTGGGTAAATTTTAGAGGGTCTGGAACGGATTAATGCAATAATGCGATTTACATTATTCATTACAGGCAAATTTAAATTTAAATCCGAACATCTCTATAACAAAACAGTCTCCTTAAAACAAATTTATAAACACCTCGTTTATGAAAATCCAATGAGTCATCTTGTTTTTGTATGTAGAAACTCAGAAACTCACAAGTGAAGCTAATATAAAAATTATACAAATGGGCGGAAAATATACCAAAACAACGGCGAAAACGTTTACACAGACGACGATAATGAGGTGATTAATAACGTTATAAACTCATGGTATTTTAAACATGAGAAAAAGTATAGACGTGTACATGCTACGTGTCAGTAGGTATAATTATTTGAAAAACTCAGCTAACTCACGTTAAGCGAGATGTACAGCTGGTATAAAATTGGTCAATAAAACGTCAGCAAATTTGCATGTATGTGACTGATCATTTGATCTATTTATCTATTATTTCTTCACTATAAAAACTCCGTGTATAACAAAAACACACGATCAGTATCCATACCATCAGTGTACGTTATCACTTCCTTTGGCTGAGATAAGAATCAGCATGCACTTAATAGTGAGCTGTTTTCTGTTCGTATTGCCAGCATTTGTTTTGGAGGCAATACAAAGACATCACGTCGTACCTAGATATTATTCATGTGAAAACTTTCCAAGTACGTATGCGAAATGCATACAAAATCATTAACACTCACATATTTGTTATTTAGAATTTTAATATTAGTAAGGTGTAAAGCAACCCTATTTGTAAGTTGTTTATCATTCCATCATTTAATACACCCTGTATACAGTATTGTATACAGGTTTTTTTAGGGTCTCGTCGACAAACTTCTAGGGCATGTAGGAAAGTCCAAACGAAACGACTTTTTCTTTACAAAAAGTTTCGAAAAAATATCGTGTCACGCTCGATTTGTTGCCTGATGAGCTAATTTGCAATACACATATGCTGTGAAAAAGTGGTGATCTTTGCAATTTGAATAAAATAACTAAATTAATAATAAATAAATAAATAAATAAATTAAATAAAATAAATAAAATAAATGAAATGAATAAATAAATAAATAAATAAATAAATATTACTTAATTTAGTTCGAATTTATTCCCTGTTTTACATGTGAGCACTGCGTGGAAACAAGAATCAAGAGGAGCTTTCACATCATTTTCATTGCATTTTTCGGTTCACTTACGAATGCTCAATTGAGAAGTTGGATGGAAAAACGGTGTAAATCCACTTACGTTGTTTTCCTTAAACTGCATATATTGACTCTTTTTGGAACAGTTTATACAGCATAAAGACATTGGTTTGCATATAATTTGCACTTTCGGACTTTGTGGAGCAAAAATATGCATTGTAAATCTAAATTTTTTTGTGATTGCTTTCTTTTTGTTGTTTCACTTTCCGATTGTCGCTTCACTTGCTTGCTTTACTTCAAAAACAATGGAAAAAGTACTGATCTTTGAAAAATCGGCGTAAATGCAATTATAAATTAGCACGATATCTAGAACGGCGGAGTTTCTGCATCTTTTTATTAGCCTGAAACTTGAGGCCTGTCAAACAATAATAACAGATTTTTTGAAAACATGTTATTTTTCCATCTATAAATACAGTATACAATTGACAAGAATTTTTTAAAATAATAACTGAAAATAATGGCCCTGAAATTATTGCACAAAACTGGAATTCGTCAGTAGTATCGAATAGTTGATCACGTCTTCCAATAAGTGTTTACAGGCATTAAACGAATATGAGTATAAATAAATAAAGAGTATACCATTAAACTAACATACATAATGTTTGTCTATACCATTTTGTTATTTTGTTAATCACGAGTGAAACTTTTTTTGTGATATTCCCGCGTAAATGCAAAAAATACGCGTTTGTGAATCTGTAACAGTCCCTGTATATACGTAAAATTTGGCTGCATGAGTTCTTTTCTTGATGATTTACTTTCAAGCTAAATAAATGTTTAGGTGGAGTGGAGTATGGAGAATTGGGAATATTCAATCATGAAAACTTCACTGACGACATCCACAGACCTAAAAGAGATGTATACTTTCCCTTATCAAGAAGTCGTATTGACACAAGGTTTCGTTTATATACCAGAGAAAATAAACCGGGAAACGACCCTCAGTACCTCAAAGCCCACGACTGCGATGGAGTGAAAAACTCAACTTTTAACACACGCCATCCCGTGAAGTTTATAGTTCACGGTTTCGATCAGGATAGTCCCGAGTCATTAATGGTGAAAAAATGTGTTTAATTAATAACAATTAAGAGTTTTTGTTTAATACATAATATATATTACATTTTACACTAACATTGCAGGAGCTGGCTGTAGGTTTTTTGGAAAAGTTTCCTGTCAATGTGATCATGGTTGACTGGACTGGAGGCACCAAGAACGTTTTTATAAAACAGCGTGCAGCGAACTCGTGGGTGGTCGGTGGTGAAATTTGGCTCATCATTAAAACTTTAGTGGTAAATGTCGTTTATTATAACAGAATAAATTAAATCTAAAGTATGACATGTAGACTTGTCTTTTAAAAAAATGACAGGATGAATGTCGTTTGACCAACCTTGACGACATTCACATCATTGGTAACAGCTTAGGAGCTCACGCAGCTGGTTATGCTGGAAAAAGAACCAAAGGAAATATCGGTCGAATATCAGGTAATATCTAATATTATATTTTGTTAAACTGATAGTTGTCGTTTCCGGCGCATAAATTCACGCTAAAAATCCCGTGAAAAAGCGGTAAATAAGTAAAAAAGTAAACAAACAAAATGACTACCAAGGCTTCGCATAAGAAAGAAAATCGCCCAGAAATAAACTTTATAGGCCATTTAGAATTTTTAAACCATGTG
>JAQIWH010000512.1:0-47219 GCA_034695005.1 Cryptops parisi | reverse complement strand
AAGAAAGTTAAAGCGAAGCCAGAGCTAGAATCGTTCCATTCGGCGGGCGCAGCCCGCCAAACGATTTCATTTTAGGACTTATTTTTCATTTATTTTCATTTATGTTGAAAAAGTTTGTCCACGAGCATGCGCAGACGAAGGAGCCGTTTCAGTCTGAAGACACGAGTGAAAATTGGACGTCACATTCAATCGCAGTTTACTATTTTGACGCTAAATGGCGCCACATGTACCAATTTACTAAAAAAATAAAAATTTTAAATTTAAAAAAATTCCAAATATGCGTACAGTATATGAAAAATAAGTTTTAATTTTAAATTTAACCAAACTTACAATAAAAGCTCATTTTTTTGCTTTCAATACAAAAATTTCAATATAGTCTATAAAAAATTAATGTTTTAATACAGAATCAACGTCAATATTTAAATTAATACTATGTTTTTTAAAATTTATAAATCTACTAACGTCAATAACTTAAAAAAAATTAGTTAAATTTTTTTACAGTAAAATAAATTAAAAATTAGTATATTAAGTTAATACTATTAAAAAGAAAATTTTACAAGAAAACATACAAATGAATTCTTTTATTTGCACAAATTCAAAATTTTATATAATATAGAAAATATAGAATATACAAAATAGATTTTATACAATTTTCTAGAATACAGAAAATATAGACGATACAATATAGAAAATTCAAAATTCAACAATTAACTTTGCAAAATTAAGTTCACAAAATTTTACAAGTGAAACGATAAAACTTGGACGTCAAATTCTTTTCCCGATATATCTGTAAATAAAAAAAGTAATAAAAACTTTTCCAAAAAATAAATTTTTAAATCGTATTGTAATTCATCAATGACCCCTAATAACCTCGTTAAAATCCACATCCTGATGATAACACCTGCAATTAAAAATAAAAACAAAAAATAAATACAAGGAAGTACACACCAATTTGAAAATACAAACCATTCACGATACAGAAAATATCAAATTTGTTAACAAAAATATTAGAATTAAAAACAATCTTCAATGATGTTTTCCCGAACGTTGTCTTGCAGCTGCAACAGAAAAACAGATTAGAAATCCAAATACCAAAAACATTACTAAAACTTAGAAACTAAGAAACCTGAAAAACAAAAGTCATTAACCACCTGTGGACTTACAAAAAATACAAAAAACGATGGATGACGCGTTATCCCGTTAAGGGGGGTTCCTACTTTGGATGACGGGAAAAGCATCCAGTCAACTAAATCGTTGAGCCCAGCCGGAGTTGGATTATTTCAACAACTACGCTTGTCAGGAGGAAGAAAACAGCCTAACAGCTAAAGACAGATCCTAACAAAACTCCCACCAAAAATGCTCCTGACAAGACGCTAAAACAAGTTAATAATAAGGACAGGGACAAAAATCCGAGACCCCAGCCAGGCATTTCCTATTCTCTGTGCATCAGAGACTTCTTAGTCTTACCTACTAAGAAACTCTGGGTTAAGTTAAAAGCTGCTCCAGCGTTGGGTACCTGAAATTTTCACAAGTTAGACTATCGGTCCTGAACTCGCTAATAGCCTGTTATCCATGAACGAGTTTGATTCACTAACACCACTGCAATATGTACTTGTTAGCTGAACGTCTGTGACCCGGGGAACCGATCAGAAGAGGGGACCACCCTGTTTAGAAAAGAGCAGACGAACGCCAAGAGTACTTTGCAATGGATGGATCGATTTTTCACGCAAAATATTGTGATCCATCGCGAGCTAAGCTAAAATGAAGTTTCTCGATGATGTTTATAGTTTTAACGCGACAAACTCGGCCAACGGTTTTAAAATACACGTTTGCACAAAATCGAGTTCGAAAAGCAAAAATATAGATTTTTTAAGTGTAGTCGAGCTGAAAACAAATCAAAGCAAGGCGCAAATCTAAGCAAGGTTTGACTTCACTTGACTGGAATAATCGAATCAAGAAATATATACCAATAAAAAATGTTACTTTTCGATTAGACGACCGACCTCTCTAAATGTTACTAATTGCTTGTACGTACTTGGTTATAAGTTTATTTCGAGGTTAGAAAACAAAACATTTAATACGTTTGTTTTTTTTTTCTTAACCTAACCTGCAAAATAAACCTATAACCAAATTGCAACACGAGAATTGTGTGTCTAATCGAAAAGTATTAGTAAGAATTTACGTATTAAATCAATTTTTACTAAATTGAAATTTCAGCTAAGAAAGAACAGTAGTTGCAATAAAGTTAAAACAAAATGCTCCGAAAAAAAATTCCTAAACCGTGGAGCATGACATTAAATATTTTATGAAATCAAACAATTTCCATATAAAACCACTGTTCTTTCATGATCGAATGGCAAGTTCCTAAAAGCTAAAAAAAAATAATACAATCCTGAAAATAAAACTACCGTTAGAACTGCCATTCCTAACATTACGCCCTAACGCAATGACCCTATTCACAAATTCACATAAAAATTTGAAGAACTACGTTGTCTTCTGTTCTTCAAGATGATACTGAAAATGGACACAAAATGGGAGGTCTAAAATAATAAAAGCTAGCTAAAACCTGAAAAGGATGAAAACAAACAAAACACAATTTCGTTGAGCATGAGAATCGAACCCTGGAACATCGAAATGCAACCTAGTGTTACATTTCAGTGACGTTCCAAAGACCTCAGCCTATTAAGATCGTCTTCTTCACTACTGTACTTTATCTTCGTTTTCTAACATGTCCCAAATCGATGGAGGCAAAATCTTGTACTTTAGTACTACGTGACCGCAATGTAAGCCCAAGCTAATGTGACCGGACAGTGTCACAAAAGTCGGTTAGCGTAACGAGATTAAGCCTGTAGAACAGCAGCAGACCGTCTACTTTCCCATCAAGTAGGAACCTCTGGATCACCGTGTATATCGTCTGTTTGCTTACATCGTTGCAGCCGTGTGTTTAGGAGAAACTAACTTTAAGAGAGCTCAAAGGCCAACTGACCATTTTCTTTGAAAACGCCCGCTTTTATATCCCACTCCACCCCCCTTGGTAGTTTGTCAGCCAATCAGCGATTAGATTTGCTTAAATACCTTCAATGATTGGTCCAAAGTTTTTGAAATTGTTTCCTCAGCGTCCCGTCTGCTTTAGAGCGCTACTGTCGCTTTTAATTAAATAATTGTTATTTACTAATTAATTATAATATTATAAATTAATTAAATCATAAATGCTCGAATAACATAAAATAAATTTTAAAAATAAAGTGGTTCAATTTTTATTATATATATTTATTTGTTGTTTAAAATATATAGTTGCATAATTTTGCCGACAGATGACTATAGTTGTACTGAACTAGTATATTAAATAGTTAAAAATGGTTAATTATTAATTTAAATTAAAATATTTTACAATTTTAATTAAATAAGGTTAAATTAAATGCAAAAATGTGTATTTTATTTCCTATAATTTTTTCTGTAAAATAGAGTTAAAACACGGTATAGCCCGTTTGAAAAATGCCTGTGCTAAAGTATAGGAAATGGAAAGGTATTATTAATTCAATAATGCCAAATTTTAAAATAATTTTATATATATATTTAATGATTTATTTTAAATTCTTGAATTTTTAAACTGTATCTGTATAGTTGTCAATTTTTAATTAAAACAAAATTTTACCTTCAAATAACTGATTCGATTATGGTTTGTCTTAGCTCATATATGTACTATATGTTTAATCCAATTTTAGATGTATATGTTATATAAATAATTTATCAGTACTCTATGATAATCATAGATCATAAAAACATTAAAAAAGTAATATATTACATACAATCTTATATTTCTAAATAAAATAGTTTTAACCAAGCTAGTCATATGAGATGAGGTTTAAAAATGGTGGGTTTTTGCACTGGGAACAAAAACAAGATGTACTTGATTTCCATCACTAATCAAAAATTATTTATTTGTTTTAAAATGCTATGTATTATTTTGAATTCATAGACATTTAAATTCTATATTAATTTAAAAATAAAACCATGAAATGTATTTCAGATTTCAACTATGGGTTCCCAAAGTTTCAATATGCACTGACTCCACATATGTTCCATATGAAGATGGTATGTAGTGTTTAAATTCATTTTATTTTATTACATATTTGAATGCACAAATTCAAACTAAGATGATTATAGAATCTTCAGATAAAATATACATTCATATTATTACAAAAGTTGATTAATGTCTAAAAAGTTGAAAAATGAATAATGGATTGGTGAAAAATGTCATATTTGTGTATAGAATTTCTTTGAAATTTTGTTGTTGTTAATTTTTATATTTTATATTTTATTTTAGAATATTGGGTTCTAAATACATTGGTACAGAATGTGAGCGAAGAAATGTTTTTTGATGCTTCCAAAGAAATGTTGTAACGTGTTAAGTAAGTATGATAATTGAGTGAGCTTATTTGAAAAAAATGTTCACTAATTAAGCTTCACTATGGATAATTTCACATGTTAAACAGGGTGTTGATTATTAACGATAATGCTGTTTGTTTGTTTTTTAATACAAATGATATTTCTCGAAATACGAATGTTTGTTATTCAAGTTTGCTCAAGTTATTCAAGTTGGTTATTCAAACATTAGATTGGTAGCCACAAGTAATAGATTGACGTACCGTATTCATAAACTCATCAAACTGATGTTAGCTGATGTAGTTCAGTTTAAACATTTATCAGCAAGCAAGAAAGTTTTGTTGGTGAATTCTTATTAAGCGAGTATACTTGTGAAACCTGTACATCGTCCATACAAGAATTTTCACATCATTCTGCTATTATATGATAGCTCAAGTTACATGTCATATGATGACAATTCACATTTACATGTTACATGTCAGGTTATATGGCATAGCCAAAGTTAAACAGTTTCATGAATATGCCACCATCAATCATAGTAATGGCTACAAACTTGGGTCAGGTTATATTTCTTACTGACTCAATTGAAGGCCATTACTATGAAGGGCTTGGTGTTAAGTAACATTTTTGTCAAAAATGACCTAGAACCATTTTCGAATGTGTTAAATGCAATTCTACTTTCCTGGTGCAAAATTTTGAGCAAAACAACAATATATGCAAAGATATTAGTGCAACAAGTGTGAAGTGGCCTATAGACAACGAGTTCAGATCTTTAAACACGTTTTTCTTGAAATTGTAAAAATGTAACTTAGCTCCCTTCTACACAAGGCCCTTCAATTATTATTACAACGAAAAGTGTAGGTGTTATTTTATATACCATACTAAATGTATGAATAGGTATGTGAATTTACCACAGTCAAATAGTAGGCTTTTAAAAAAAATGTTAGCTAGAAACGTAATATTGTTTACAGTAAGGTAAAGGTACCAGTAGTGGCTCACTTAAGGACATTCAATTAAATATCATGGAAATTTTAGAGAACTCTGAGATAAATATACACTTACTGACATTATTTCATCTCTTATCCATTATAATGATGATCACCCTGAATTGTAAAACAAGGTGGTTCAAAATTCATAATGTCACCTTGTGCAGATATGTACCAATAGTGGGGACCCTAAATTTGTTATGTCCTCATAATGGGCACCCCCAATACTCGACCACCCAAATAAAGGGATTTTTCCCAAACAAAAAAGGCAGTAACTTCACAGTAAGGTACCAACTTAGGTACTACAATTAAGGTTCTCTTCTATCCATTAGGGGAGCTAGTTTTTGCCATGTAACCTAGTCTTAGTGGAATCATACACATCTTCAAGATGATGTATGCAACTATGGGGAGAATAAAATGCAAAAATAGTTAAGGTGTTCATCTCTGGCATGAGTAGCCCAGGTTTGGTTCCCATTTGTGTCATGTCGTATTCAGTTATGGGTCTGATACCACGGAGAAGGTTTTCTCGGGGTTCTCCTGTTTCCTCACACATCATGGAGATAAAACCTAACTTCTATCCCCATGATAAAACCCTTCATCTTCATCATCGTCCCAGTTTTTTTTCTGAATCAATAGTTTGAGGGGGCCAAATGACAGAGCCATATAGTCAGTAGCTACCTAAAAAATGATAATATCTTGGTATCAAGTTTTGTAAGTAATGACTTCATATTTATGATTCATGTATTTCACAAAAAACACCATTAATTTGTTTAGGGTACTGTATAGGAATTCACCCCTTGCAAGCTGGAAGATTTCGTTGAAAATTAAATTTTTAACAGCTGGTTACAACAACGCCATCAGACAGTTTTGCAAACAAACAAGTTACACCCTCAAAGTTAGGCTAGTTTATAGTGCAATTAAAAGTGAACCTGTCATTAATGATGGAGAATTTTTAACTGTAACATTTTAAATAAATAACATAACAGTTGTTGTTTTTTTGTTTCCATAAACACAAATGTGCAGATAATGAAAACTTATGCTTGTGCTATGGAAACTGAGACGAACATACAGGTAGATACTTTGAGTATCTACTGGTACCTGTCTGTATGTTTGTTTCAGTATATACACACTCAGTATACAGTAACGTTGATGTAGACTTTTGGTTATTTACAAAATTTATTGTAACTTGGCACTCATTGGCGTATTTTGCTCAAAATAACAGAGGGTGTCAGAAGTAGGACCGCCCACCAAAATTTAGTTGATGACGGCTCAATTCCACCCCCACCCCCGCTCCTAATTTCTAACTAATAATTTTAAAATACTGGAATAATCCTGGATTATTCTTAAGAACTGGTCATTTACATGGTGGATGATCTTGTATAAACTATTTATTTGGGTTTTTTCATCAAAATATTTTCATAATGTTTTTTACCAAAACACGTTTTTTTACATTGTTTAATATCAACTCTACTAGTCACTTGAATTCTTTGTAGGGTGACTTGAATTCTTTGGAAAACCCATATATTTGGGAGCTCTCTGGGTTAAATTTTCCCTTGAAAAAAAGCCCTGCCTATGATAAACATGGGGTCTTAAAACATTTATTCGAATTTATTTTATTTTACCAAATAGATAATGCCTTTAGGAACACACTGTAGTTGGGATGGTAAAGCAAGAATTCCGTATAAACCAGTGATTTGAGTTGATTAATTGATTGTAGAAAATAAAGTCAAAGTAAAAAATAAATTACAGGAATAAAAGAGTAACAAATTATGTTTTTGACGTCTATTTTCCTTTGACTTTATTCCCTATAATAGATTAAATAAATAATCGATTAATGCCTAAATATTAACAAAACCAAGCATCCTTTTGAAATAGACCAATATTTTTGTTGTAGTTTTTCATTTTTTAACTATCAGCTAATATAGCCTTACATATTACAATAATGGAAACTGTTAATAAAATAAATGCTATTATATGAAGTCTTCATTTCAACAATGAATTTGATTGTTTTTGTATGTTTTTTTGCTGTTATAAATACACTGGGAAAGCTTTGGCTTTAAGGCATTGCCTCCAAAAGACCAGACATTTAAATTTTGATTTATTTTATAAACCTTATGGCTTGCATTGCCACAGCAATTTCTGAGTTTATTTTACTTATTTTGAGTGGTTATGCCCTGGTTTACTTTATGGCAACGGCATTTATTGAACTTATTTCTGCAATACTGGCTTACTCAATCATCTTTATTTCTGCTTTCTTAGGAAGTGTCAAATTCAGTAAGCTCAAATATATTCTTACATTTCTATATTTCCTCATTGTAAATTTACTCTAACTACAATGAAATAAAAGTTGTACAATTCCAATTTTTGGGGGTTATCCAGGAGTTTAGGTTGTTCAGTGGTAGTATTACTGTAAAATCATGGGGTTGTTAACTAACCTAAATCAGGACATCCAGACACCAGTTTAGGTTAGTTTAAACCACATAAATACTTTTATTGTTTATGACCACTGGTTTAGGTTAGTTAATAATAATAACAACCCTATGGTGTTTTGTTTTTTTAGCAATACGCCATTGAACAACCTAAACTCCCAGATAACCTTTTTTTTTTGTGTATTTGTTAGTGTTGCCCGATGCTCCGATGATACTGGTCAAACTTTATCGTTCGTTCACTTGGTTGATTGTGACGGTATCGCTGTCGTTCATTGCAGCCCAGTTCTACTTTCTTAACGAACTCTTGAACGAAATCGGTTACATTCACGTGTTCCTCGCATGTTTACTCATGGTGCTCAAACTCTTCACCGAATTCCGAACTTCGAGCGTCTTGGCGGAGTTTTCTTCGGCCATAACCACCTTCTCGATTCTTTTAGAGAACTTTGTGAAACCTAACTTTTTCGGCTGCTTGGGTGCCATGTCGTTATTCATCGTCGGCATTCTCATCGGTACGCGTGGTAAAAGAATGGGAATGCCATCGGTCAGTTTGTTCAACTACGGACTCTGTCTCGGTGTTTACTTATTCTATCGTGCCATCATGATAGATCTGGAAGGTGCAGAATGATCCACAAATTCAACAAAAAAAAAATTTATACTTAATATTAATGATAAATTTATAGAATCTCATTGAATCGACTAATTAAACACAAATTTGTTTGAATTGGGAGAACTATTGGTATCGCTGATGGGAGAAAAACTGGTAATAAAAAGTTATTGAAAATGTGTCTCTTTTATTCTTATTTTCCAAGCATCGTAATCCCCCAATTTAATGATGGCATTCGAGATAAAACATCAAGTTTTTGTGTAAAGCCCTGTAGAAAAAATAGGTACCGAGCGCAAAGGAATAATTGAAAACGTCAACAAAAGGTAAAAAACAAATCGTCATCTTGGAACCTATGAGAAAGCCGATTCCTAAAAGTACCAAAGACCCCACGCCGGCGTTCACATTGGCATGCTGAATGCTGAGCAATAAGATTGACGTCAAAGTGATGAGCGACGCGTAGTCTCCTATCAGCGTGCTCGTTTGGTAGTCCGAGAAAAGTTTGATGACCATCATCAGGGTGCCGATGACAATGTGGAAAAATCCGAGCTCTTTCAGCGGCTGGCTTTTGAAAAACAGTTCGGCCGCGATGAACGAAAGTCCCAACGTCGTGGAGAGAAATGTGAAAGTCCGATGGATGCTCAATATGCCAGGAGGCGGTACTAACATAACTGTTGAGTAACAACATAGCGTCAGCACGAAACGTTTTGAGTGTTCCTGAAAAGTCAAATCTTAACCACAGATGCCACGAACCAAAACGAAGCAAAAGTCTATATAAACACAAGTCGTGCAATATTAACCTACAGCGATATGTGACAATTATGTATTTACTTGACTTCACCCTGTGTTATCTTATAAGGGAAAGATTTCCAAACCCATGAGGTTGTTTTGATGTTTAGCATCTGTGGTTCAAATTTGACTAGACAATCTTTTCGGGAACATTCCGTATAGAACAACTCAACAGCATTTAAAAGCCAAGTAAATTGACTTTATATATTTACCGTATCGTGCAGTACCCGTCAACGCCGACATGAAAATGATGGCGAAAGCAATGACTCCGAAATTACAAGCGCCCCATCCCGCACTTGCCAGTGTCCAGAAACCCATTCCTGATACTGTGACCAAAGGTAAACACGACATAGCCGTCCTTATGTTGGTGTATCCCATGGTTTCAACAGGGTTTCGTGTCCGCAATTTCTAGACTAATGTCAAATTTTCTTCTACTATGAACCTTAGAATTTAAAAATACAGCCATGTTATAAAAGTATTGCATCCATTATTGTGTAAGTTGCTATTTTTAGCAAAGGATTATTACGTTGCCATAAATAACTTTGCATTTGAATTACTTAAATAAGTTGTATATAACATCTAAATATTAATTGGATCAAACATTACATTAAATCATCAGTAGTTAGTCAATTTTTCATTGGCTAAGATTTGATATAATTCCTATCAAATCAGAACCACAGATTCTGTGCATCAAAACAAAAGTGAAATACTTTTTATTTGGGTAGTTTGCTTTGTAGTAAAAAATAGTTACATATGTATATAAAATTAAAACCAATTATTTTTCATAATTAGCCTCTGAACATGAACCAATAGTTCAAAAAATTTCTTAATTTTAAATTTTATAAAATGTAAAACAACAAGTTTATAGAAAAAAAAAATTTATTTTATAGCTAAAAATAGTTTTATGTACATACACATCGTAAAATAGTTTTCATAAATCATTTGGACGGATTGTTCTTGACTTTGAATATGTCACATGATGTAGATTGCGTATCATGGATGTTGGCATAAAAAAATTATCAATTACTTATAAAAAAAAATGCTTCAATTTATTAAAAATTATTATCCGTGGGTAAAAATTATTATCCACGGATAAACATTATTATCCATGTTTACTATTTAAGTACAGTAAGTACAATTTACGTATTTGCTGATCCAGTGTAAAAAAAATACACATCACAACATTCATAATGACAGTGGATCAACTTTCTGCGACATGAAATATGGACATGCACTATGGTGTAAATATTATTTTAAAAAATTAAAATTATAAAAGTTATAAGAAAACATGATAATCTGGAATGATATAAAACCCTACGTAATGTGGTGCTCAGTTATACAAAAATTCCCCATCTGTTTAAAATTATTGTTACATGAATGCAACTTCATGTGAACGTTTTACACATGTACATCAAACAGCTTGGAATGATTCACAACCATTCCCATTAGTGAGTGTTTTAAAAACTACGAATGATAAATGCTATGGACATGAGATTCAAATGATGATGGATATAGCTATGAAATCTGATTTAAAAAACAAACACGTCATCCGAAAAAGTAACGTGCGTTCCAAAACAACGTTAGCGTCGTGCACAAGATGAACAGGGCGTTGCGATCGATGTGATTCATCGTTCCAGCGTTGCATCCCACTCTCGAATTGCACGTGCAGTATTCCATGTGAATGTCCCACGTTCCTGAACGTAAGAGACAGTAACGTTCGTCTCCGTCGATGCCAGGCTCACCCAAAAAAGCGCATCCACGAATGTACCGCCATTCACCGTTCACTGCAAAGCAAATTTTTCACCATATACACTCATGTAATATTCGATGTATCATGTAAAAGTTGATCCATGATTTTTTGGATAAAAGAATTAGTACTAGTATTTTTGTTTTTGCATTTGTCGAGTGTAAAAATCTACCTATACTTTCGTGCAGCCGTATTCTACTTTGTACACACAGCGTTCATGCAGATAGTAATTAACATCATTGCCCAAATACAGTTCGACAGTTAAAGTTTTGAACATTCTCCAACCTTTTGGTTGGTACTACAGGTTGCGCCTCACTAATCCAGAAGGCTTGGAACCAAAAAGTGGCCGGATAAGCAATTTTCCGAACCAGTGAAACATAAGGAAAAAATAGTAAAATAAACTGTAAATTTAAAAATTATGAACCAAAGGTTTTCACTGTTACTTTTATAGTAAAGTTAACAACTATGAAACAAAAGTATTCACTCTAAATTTTAAAAATTGTGAACCAAAATATTCACTGTAGATTCCATGTCCCGAACCACCGAAGCTGCTGCTGCTGGACTAGTGAATTCAAGATAAGTGAGGTCCAACCTGTATTCGATTGGCCCGACTGTTTAGTTATATGTATCTGACACTAGTTGGTGGGCGAGTTTTACTTTGGTGTAGCATATGAAGTCGATATGCAGAAATCTGATTGGCCGAGTTCAGTAATAGTGGATCCCATAAGCCTTAAAATATGGTCTAAAAGATTAGACTTTTACACAAGCATATACAGTACATCGATGATGGAATGTTACCAAAAAGCACAGAAGATACTTACCCTTCTGCCTAATTTTCCGACACATAGTTGCCCTGTTAATCATGTTAGGACGCCTTTTGTAATCGCAATCGACGAGACGGCCTGTGGTGTTGTCGTATGGATCGGCGCATTGTGGATCTTCGTGCGATTTGCATTCCCAACACTGAATGGCAAACACTATTTTTAATAATAAAATGATGTTAATTTGGCATATTATAAATATATTGATCATAAACATTTATATATATACAGAGTGTTCCCAAAATATCTAGTAGAATTTTAACAGATGCTAGGCATCAAAACAAACAACCCATATAAACAAGACTTCAAATTCCAGAAATGTTTCCCCACCTGAAATAACGTAATTTCGTATGCCTACTGTCTCATAATCCCTGTAGGTATTTTTGGACCCATGCTTATATGGACTTTTTTGCTTTGCTATTTTTTTGTATGTGTAACATCTGAGGTTAAGTTTAACTAGACCTTTTAAGAACACCCTGTATATATAAAAAAATATTTAGGTTTGTTCGTAAGTTAGTTTCAAATCTTTGGTTTACAAAATAATAGTTTTTGAATGATCTGTAACTTAAAATAAGGTTCTTAACCTAAAATAATATTTGCGTACAGCCCACAGTTCGAGTTATATGACGTCACCTGTTCACAGACGGCACAAAATAGACTTTTTTTTTGCATCCGGTGAGTTGTATTAATTATCACTGTCGAACTATGTAACCACTTCTTCCACCAAATTTCCGATATTTTTCAAGTATGGTACTAAAAGTCGTGCTCCATAGTTAAAAACCACACCTTTATAACAACAGCAACCATTACCAACTCCACGCTGTTTATTTTGATTTCAAAGATAAGTGGGGGGTCATCAAAGTTGCCCCATTAGTTTATCAATGTTTATCAAACTCACCTGTTCCAATAAATGCACTCCCTATCAGTAATAACCACAGATGGTGGGAACTCATTCTAAAACCACGATTCGAATATCAAAAAAATTGATATTCCAACGTCTTAATGGAATGTTACGACGCTACCTGTATCTCTGTTTGAACAGGTGTGAAAAGAAATCACGTGACGAACGACGCCTTGCAACAGTTGCAACGTTCTGATGACTGAGGGCGCCACGTGGACAGTTTTCAATATAGGTCTATAAATTGAAGGGGTTGGGGCAATATAATGATAAGCCACACTTTTTCCGAAAAAAAGACAATTTTAAAATGACAAAATTTTTGTCATAAAAAAAAACTAGTAAATTTCAATAGTTTCAAAGTATATAATATTAAAAATTATATTAATATTATTATTAATATGTTATAAACATATTATAAAGTGCGCGTTCGGTTTGGACGCATAATGCTTTCTGTATATTTCGATTTATGCGAATTATGTACACAGTAATCAATTCGATATTCAAATTATGCGTGATCTGAGTTATTCCATTTTTCTGCACGCTTCGATTTATGCGAATTTTGATTTACAAGAATTCAAATTTATGCGACTATTGGATCATATTTGATTTATGCGAGTTCTAAGTACATGTAATTCAATTTTTTTATTTCTGCAAATTAAGTTCATTTTCGTATAAATTTTTTGTTTCACATTGGACATGCGGTTTTTCATTTATGTGAAAGCCTTATGCGTTTTTTGTTTTATGCTTTTTTATTGTGACTATACAGTACATCTTCACTAACGACTGTAGATGGCAGTATACTGTACGTCAATTCTCAGCTCGCTCATTCACAAAGTGAAGTTAATATAAAGAGTATAAGTCTTATATTTTATTACATATTTTATTATAAGTTTACAAGCAAGTTAATTGAAAAAAAAAACCACTATAACTTTAAACAGTGAAAGAAAAAAACAACAATTTATTACAATAATGAACATTACACTATATAGTATCAAGTTATTTAATATTTTTTGTCCAAAATTTTTACAATATTTTCATTCGTTTTTTTTATATACATTTTTACTTCTAAACCTTAGGCTCCAAAGTTTCATAGCTTTTATTTTGCTAGAGCTTGGAGCAACGAAACTATTACACTTAATTATACAGTATCAATATTATGTAACAGTTACAATGCTATGTAACACATTTTAAGATTAAACTGAAAAAAAAATGTATATAAAAAAATAAAATTTGACTATAATAATCATCAATTAGTATACTTTATATTCTCATTTTTTAATACAGTAGTACATTTTATATTTTATTTATTTTATTTATTTATTTAATTAATTTCGTGTGCAGTTTTCAAAGCAGTATTTCAGTATTTAATATATTATTTTTTTTTTGCGGAATAAAACACTATGATGGATTAAAATAGTATTGATCACATAATGTAAAGATGAAAATGTGAAATTTATAGTTTAGTTAAGAGATCTTAAACTATCCCAAATTTTTAGTTAATCAAAGTACTGATAAAGTAAAGAACCAGTGCAATAGTTAACACCAACCAAGTGGTTGGTGATTCGCTATCCGGTGCACCATTACAATCATCTACGTAACAATGATACACGTAAGTTCTGTAATGTTCCGATCCAGTCATGTATTTGTCATATTTGTGATGTTTTTCAATTCCACACGAACGAACTATTCGAATATCTCCTCGAACTGAAAAAAATATATATAACACATTTCATTAATATGAAAAAGTTTTTCAAGTTGGCACATTTTTGTGAAAAAAAATGTACTCGAAGTTTGTTTGTTTTTTTGGCAAAGTAGCAATGTGAAGTTTATAAAAATATTTTTTGTAAAATAAAATAAAACGTGTTTCTTTTTGTGATTTTTGCCATTTTGTTAAAACTGAGCATGTTTCGAAGCACTGGGTTTCATCCTCAGCAGGATTGCAAATTTGAAATATGTTCAGTGTTAGAATTAGAAGTTTTTTTTAATAAAATAAATGGCAAAAAAATCACAAAAAAAAGAAACATTTATTTTTCAAAAAAAAAAAAGTTTCTAAAATATATTATTTACATTTCATTAAGATATCATTTGTTGCCTAAAGCCCATTTTGCACGTCAAACTTTTTTTAAATCACATTTCATCGATTTACACTGTTTTTCTGACGTCATACACACATAAGGGCGCGTTTCAGTGTTTTTATTGTGTTTCTGTGTTTCGGTTGACGAAAGCACGAAAACGCTCTCGGACTGTTGTATGACGTCAAAAAGTTGGAATCGAAGGAATTTGATTGAAAAAGTTTGATGTTTAAAATGAGTTTTACGCGTCAAATCTTTCAATCAAATTATATTGATTTACGCTGTTTTTCTGACATTTTATACACGTCTAGGCGCGTTTTTGTGTTTCGTTGTTTCACTCAAAGCAAGAAAACGCATCCTGACGCGTGTATGACGTCAGAAAATTAGTTGGAATCGATGGAATTTGATTGAAAAAGTTTGACGTGTAAAATGGGCTTTATAATTCCGTATTGCCTCTCCCCTCCTGTCATAGTTAAAAGTACATTTGTTTGTTATAAAACTGCGATGAAAGTGAGCTAACACGATGCCAGTGGGAGAATCGTTCTAATTCAGCCGCCGCAGGCCACCAAACGATTCAATATCGGTATTTAATTTTGGAAAAATAATAATATTGTTTGGTTTTTTTTATGTATACGCCCTTCATTTCTAGTTGGTTTTTAAGTATTTCAATATTGAGGGAAGGGGGGGGGGAGATACGGAATTGACCTCAATTTTTTTATTAATATTAAAAAATCAATTTTTTAAATAAAAAAATTTCTTACTGTCATGATATATTTTTCGGCATAAAATTTGAGATGAATTGCATTGTTTGATGTAGTCGTGATTACTGTCGTCAAATGGGTCACCGCATTCTTTTTCGTAATGGGAATTGCAGACGTGACAACGGATGCTACTGCCTAATAAAAATTGACAAATAAAAATAAATGCATGAAATACAATGCACTTCCGGTCGGGGAAGTTGTTTTTAGTATGGTTATGAAATTTAAGATTGTTATAAAAAAAAGTGTTTAACTTGAAATTTACGATTTCTTAATTCGACTTCCGTAGAGAAATTGGAAGTCGCGCGTTATTGTCGCTGACGTCATAAAAGCTGATAAGAGTTATACAAAGAAGTAAACGTGTAAAGGAACAGTTTGAAACAATTCATAGAAATGATGTGTATTACTTTAGTACACGATTTTGCAATAACATTTGGTGTTATAAGAGCTCAACATTACAAAACTAGCTATTTTTTGGAGGATTGTAATAAACTTAGTTAGTTTTGATAATTATTATATTATACATGTAATATGATAATTATCTTTTATGTAATTCAAATAATTATTTTACATATAAATCGTAAAAAGAAGCGTTCAAATATGATCCGGATTTTTTTGGGGTTTAACGCAAGTAGACTTTGCTTGTGTAACGCTAAAAGAAATCCGGCTTATATTTGAACAAAGTTTATTTTATTATAAGCTTGTTCAAATTTAAACCGGATATATAACATGAAATGGTAAACTTATACAACATAAAGTGGTCAACTAGTTCATCGTAATCAGTCGTCTGGGTGTTTTTATTCTATGCATAATTAAAATTAATAATTTAAATTGCGTTTTCGTACATTATGATGATTCATTCTACAGGTGGTAGTAGTTACAGAATGCTACGCAAAACCTATTAAGGGTGAAACTCAATGTAAAGTTAGACTTAATTTGAGTGAAATTTACATTTTAACACTTTGAACATAGTTTTCAAATGCTTTGAAGGTGAAAGAAATGAAGTTTTTAAATACACAGAACCTATTATGTTTTCAACACAACACACGACATAGAACCTCCTATTATGTGCTCAACTCAATGTAAATTTACACCTCCTTCAGTCTAATTTACATTAAAACACACTACACGTTGTTTGCAATGCTTGCTTTGAAGGTAAAGCAACGAGTAAATTAAAAATGATTTTTAAAAATACGCTTTATTTTCGATTTCTGCAATTTTCGATTCGATTTATGCGATCTTTGCTGCATTGCGATTCTCGTTTTATACGATTTTTGGTACGTTTGCGAATTTTGGTGTATGCGATCTTTGAGTACGATAAAAATTACATTTCTGCAAGTTTTGTTTCGCTTTACGCTAATTTAGATTTATTAGACATTCGCTTCATGTTGAGTAGTTTCATATTCGGCTTCTGCAATTTTCGATTTATGCAATTTTTGCTACATTGAACTAATGCGGTTTTCGATTTTTGTGATTTTCACTTTATACGATTTTCGTTAAATTGGACTATGCAGTTATATTCTCATAAACGTTTGTAAGTGAAAGTATACGTTGAATTCCCAACTCACTCACAAACTAACAAACTCACGAGTGAAGCAAAGTATAAAATTGAGTTTTCAAGTACCGGTACTGTAGATTTATATATATAACACAGAACTTTCAACACTAATCTCTACAATTTATTATTTCAACCAATCTGACTAACATTATAAACCACAATTGATTCCAATACTTTGTCGGCAAATTAAAAGTTGAAATTTTCAAGTATTATGAAATTTTCAAGTACCGGTATATGTTCACAATTATTAAACGTCTCTTTGCATTCAGAAGGCGTTCAGCAAAGACTGTAGGATTTTTATATGGTTGAAAAGTTTTTGATGTTAGATTTCAAAGTTTGTATATTGTTAGAGAGGTTGTTATATGGGTTGAAAAGTTATGATTTTAAAGTTACATTTCAAAGAGTTTTATAAAGTCAAGACTTAAGTATAATTTTATTTTAGTGATTTTGATAAGTATGGTTAACTTACATAGGTGGATACATAATCCAATGACAATGCCTAGAAGGGCGAAATGAGACGCTGAAACCAACATCATGGTGAAAAGTGGATTTGTTTCAAACAGACTGTCCTCTCAGCAAGGACAAGTTAATGGAACCCCAGTCGCACCAATTATCCAACTTCCCGTTTAGAAAAACTATCTGTTTGGAGTTTAGATGAGATGGGCTACGAACACAATTGAGGACAATATTATTTTTTTTTTCTTTTTACATTAAAGTTAAATTTCAATCAACAGCAATATCTGAAAAGCTGTTGCCTTACCAACTTCTTATATAAAAATCAACTTGTATCAAAAAATCTTTCTTCGGACAAGGACTTTCACATGTTTAAAAAAAAATTATGTCACATGATTAAAAACCTCTAATTATACATCTTGCAACTCAAAAATAATTTTATATATTTTGAAGTTTGTTTTTTTTTCTTTATTCTAAGAGAAATTGTCGATTTTAAAATATTTTTATTCTTATGATTCTAAAAAAAAGAAGTTTGGTTTGGGGTATTAGGTAAAGTAGACATAAGGAAAATAAAATATTTGCTTAATAAATATTTTTTTTATGATGTTTGTTCTGTACAGTCTGAGAAGTGGTTTTATTACACGTCGTTTCTTCACTGTGAAGTTGCATAAGTGTACTTTTAGATGGTTGTTAACTTGTTGAAATGCCTGGAGATCCGATCACAATACCGATTTACTAATACCAGGACAACTATTAAGACAAAGGATTGAGATAACAAAACAAGTCATCAAAAGAGAAAAATGACTTTGAAAAAGAACATTTTTTATTATGGTTTCATGTGCACTTTGTTTCTTGTGAGGAAAAAAATATTAAAACAATTGATGTTATAATTTTTCGTTATACAGGGTGATTAAAAAAAATGCTAACACTTGTATGGCACTATGAAGCAATGTCTGAAGTACCCAGTTAACATCTTTTTTGAATTACCCTGTATATCGTAAAATTATAACATAAGAACATTGATTGTTTTATTTTTTTTTTAAATAAACTACCTTTTATTTAGTATTAATTTACACACAATTTTACTTATTACTGAAAAAATTGTGCTACGTTTAGCGCTTTTAATTTTGGTGATGAACTTTAATTGAAATATATTAATTAATCGATATTTTGATTTAATTCATTTGAAAATGGTTTCAAAATGTAAAGTTATTAAAATACGAGCTCTTTTTTTTTAGTAAAAAACCCGTCAAGTGCCGGGACTTGACGTCATCTGGGGACAACATTGAAAAGTCGTTTAGATTTTGAGAACTTAAATTGAATTTTCGCGCGTTGTAATGCAATTGGGTGGGTCTGAGCAGTGCCTACTTTATAGGAGGCACTGGTCTGAGCCAATGAGCTATAGGTAGACAATCACATTAGCAAATTATTATAGTAGATAGTATTTTATCATTATTATATTTATAGTAGACAGTATTATTATAGTATTTTATCATATTATATGAAAACGTTTTTATTGTTATATTTGAGTAGTTATTACATTACTGGAATATTTTGATAGTGTTTTTTTCAGTTCCACCAATAAAAACCAAAATAATGATATTTCAACAAATGTTTTATTAATAAATTTTTAATAAAATTTTTTTTTTTTTGTATTTTTAAATTAAAAGAGACGCCACTTAAGTTTGTTAGTGGCATGGGCTTGTGTGCATCTAAAAACAAATAAAAGTTATAAATTTTTTGTTTTATTTAACCTGAACTGGAACACATGCCACTAGCGAACTTAACTTCTGTTTTAATTCAAAAGTGCCGATTTTTTTTTTATCATATTTTTATTATCATTTTATTGTTATTTTATACAATATAAAATCAATTTTATTTTAATATAGCCTTTCAGGACTACGTATTTCATATATATTTAGTAATCCATTTTAATAAACTTTACATTATGATTCCATATTTAAAAAATATATATTTTAGTATTAAATATGCAATATACAGATATTTGAAAATTATTTCTACATATATTAAAAAAAAATCATCAACAAATATAAAAAGATGAAAAGCAAAATGGCGTTACGTTTAATCTTGCATACACAATTTTTCACTTAATACTAAGGCACAACCAGGGGGGTATTTTCAGGGCTTACTTTAAACACACCCCGAAAATCCAAAAATGTGCAAAAAAACTGGTCAATAAATGGGAAAACAATGCAAAAGTCACTTAAAAACTCCTTCCGAAATCAACCCCCCCCCCTAAAAAACTCTGGCTGCGCTTCTACAAGGGATGTGGTCAGTTTGCACGCTTTTAGCATTTTAAGCGTAAAAACCGTTCAAAGACAGTCGATAGCCGTGGTCAATGTAAGTTACAAGAGTTATCGACTGGTTTTGGAAGGTTTTTGCGCTTAAAGCGCTAAAACTGTTCAAAGGGGACGCACCCTATGTTATAGTTGAAAAAATGAATCAAAAATGAATATAGAAATCTAGAAAATTCATATTCTATATAAAAATCAATTTTGATATATTATAAATAAAAATTCTCTATACTTTTTTAATATATAGACTTGCAAGTATACTTGCATAGAAAAACGAATTGGCGCTACGATCAGTTTTGCGCAAGTATCGGTGACGATCAGCGCGCGCAGATGATCACGTGACGAGCTCGACTCTTTGACGTCACTGGTGGGTCCTGCTCGTGTGACGTCATCAAGAGTTGCGGCGCGGCCGAGCGTGAATCTGAAGAAAAAAACAAGCTGTGGGCGCAGCCACCGTCTCCGCCGCCGCCGCTGCCGCAGTTGTAGTCTCGTTGCCGGGTTGTTACTCCGTCGCTAGCCGAAGCATGAAGTGGCTGGTTCCCGCCGTGTCTGGTGCCGTCTTCGTCCTCAGTTTGTGCCTCTGCCTTTGGACGTCGGGTGAGTAGCCCTATTTTCGCACCCGCAAAACAAAAATCCGCCAAAGAATCGAGTGATGCACTGCAGAAGTGCTGCTGCCTTTTCGCTTGGAATATCCCCCTTTTGCTGCATAGCGAATGCTGCATCAACCACCACCACCACCTAACTACCGCTAACTACTCGATATATACATACACGCCACCATACCATACCATATCGTTTGCTATGCTCCTAATCGTTCGATCCTCAAACTCATTTTATATCTTTATACTAGTGCTTAACATTCTTGTAAATGGCGAGGGGCCAATTTCGCCCATATATTTTGGGAAGATGTGTGACCTTGGTTTATATGACATCCATGGTCCTTGTATAATTCCAAAAATTTGAAGAAAAAAATATTAAATTCGTGGTGTTAGCTATGGATCGTTGCATAATTTATTTATTTTTTTGCTGTGAAATCGATTTTTTTTTATTAATTTTTGTAAATGGTAAAGGTTGACCGATTCTAAAACGTGTATACTTGCTACTTCACCAATGTGTTAAAACACATACTTGAAAAAAAAAAATAAATAAAGATAAAAGCCTTTAAAAAAACAGCAGACGAAAGAAAGGATGGAGAATGTTGGTATTGAGGAATCATCGTTTAAAAATGGTTGTGGTCAAGGAAGGGATTTCATGGCCCTTCGTATTTATAATTTCATTATTGGATGGGGAAAAAACAGGATGCTTGGGTTCATAGATAACTGGCAACGCGGAAGAAGAAGAAAACGGCAGTAGTGGCGAATAATGGCTGCCACCCAGTAAAACGAGATTGTTTCAATTCCAAGACCCTCCTTCACCCTCTCTTTCCTGCACTCTGCTCCAGCAATATCGATCCATGCGTTCGCTGCAGGCACAGTCCGCATTTCTAACACGAATCCCAACTTTTGCTCGAATTATTAGAGACCCAAGTTACGATGAAGATGATGTTCTAGCCTGAAATTTTCGCTCCACGTTTACGTTACAACTTTTACTGTTCATTCACCCTATTAGTGTAATTCACCTGATAGTTGTTTGAAACTAGTGTACTTGATACCCGAGCTAAAACTCTACCCCCTCTCCCCATAGAGACACGTACACTACTATTAGACTAACACGCCTTGCAAACTCAGTTTGGAGTAAATCGAACCAGAATACGAGAATAATGTAGAATACTTGATGTAGCTGTAAACATTGATCGCATTGGGAAATGTATTGGTTAAAGCACGTTTCATTATGATATAGGTTACCATTATTCACATGCTTTTTACAGTCCAGCATAGAAACATTTTGTGTTCGATATTGCGCTGGTGACCAGAATTTCTTGGCACTCAGACGAGTAAATTTCATTGATTTTTTTTTTCATAAATAATAGTTTTCTTAACATGTTATTTTTGTTTGTGGTAAGGTGACAATTTTATATTTGATGGTACGAAGTTTGAAACAAACTTCCATTTGTCATTTTATTTTTATCATAGATAAATTAATAAAAAAAACCTGAACAAGTTTCGAAGCATCTTGGCTTCATCATCAGTACATGTAGTGTGACAATTTTTCTTGTAGAAAAATTGTAGAATTTTGCAATTCACAGGCTTTGGAATTTGCAAGCTTATCAGTACAAATTTTTGTACTCATTGCATTAATCCAGCTTAAAGATATTCAACATTTTTCAGGTTAAACTCATAAATGGAACATAAGCAGTTATGTTTATTATTATTGGTTCTTTTTTTTTAGTTCAATGTTGTTATATCTTTTTTTAAAGATTTGATAGTTATACTGTAGCTTAACTTTATTTATTTATTTTAATTTTGATTTTTTTTTTTTGTAATAGCAATCTATAAACAAAATTTATTGAACTACTGCAAACCACTTCAACAGATACACTAATATATACATGTGAATAGTAACGTTAAAATATTAGTTTAAATAGAAATAGGATAGTGTAGATAAACAGAATTTGTAACAAATAAACAGTTATTCTTCGTTTCAATATAACTCGTTTCGAACAAAAATAAACATTTTTGAAATTTTGTCGCTGGAACATTGTAATTTGCAGTTGTAAAAACGCTATACTTATATCGGTTGCAGCTATAAATAAACAGTATGAATCGATAATCAACTAAAACATGGCGTGCTGAATACTCTTAAAAAAAATAAATTTCATAGCGTGTAACCGTTCATGATTATTCTCTAACTAGAAAACGAGGACAGTTTAATTATTTTCCATTTCACTTTCCTATTGAGTACACTTCACATTTTCTTGTGCTAGATAACTAGGAGCTTGTAACTCTTGTTTTTGAGGAACTACATTGTTGAGCAGTCACCCAACAATGCTCAACCTCACACATCGAAACATTGAGTTGCAAGCTCTCGCATTAGCATTCTTAAGAGTCCTGTGTTTGAGGAGTCGTTAGTGGTAACCGACTACAACCACAGGTAACTCGGAAGTGGAGTACAAAATGCACCTTTTTTTTGTCACACACTGACCACAGTGTTGCTTACATTTTATAATTCGTTTTACACTTTGTAGCATTAACCTTTCTACCATTGCATGTTGGTGGCGATTATGAAAACGTTGCATCACATATAACTTTTACTGTTAAAGTAACCTTGTCTTTTATAGCGTAAGTGATTATGTAGAAGCTCAGACGTCGACAGAAACACAGACGTGATTAGGGCGCTAATTAAAAGTTGATTTTAGCATAAACTAGCTTATATATAAAAATAATTTTTTTTTTCATGTGCAATAATTTAAAAGTTTTCCAGGAATTATGGTCGCTATACAGGTGTACGATTAATCTATGTGGACTGGTTTAAAGTGCTTTGATCGATGATTTCGAAAGGTGCCACTCATTATCTATTATAGGAGGCTTTTGCTCTTTACCTTTCGCACACATACACAGACACACACCACGCATCAGGTCTTCTGCATCATCGTTTATCTGGTTTTGCCCTGCAGATGTCGTCCATCTTAGAAATTGTGTCAGTTTCTGCAAATTCATAAAAATGTTCTTCCATCGATGCTGTAATGTCTTGCAGCTGCACTCAACTCGTTCCAGTTTTTCTATTCGTTTGCTTTTATGAATTTTAACATGTCGATCTTCGAATCTTAAAGCGTTTTTATTTTTTTCTATTAAGCTTTCGTTGAAAACGCTTTAAAATCCCCTACTTTGATAGAGGTTGATTTGCGAATCGTGTTTGAGATTAGTTTTGCCATTGGGGAGAGGGAGTTTGTTCATTTTACGGGCTTGCTTTCAAAAACAATTCAATTGTTTTGTTCTCCAATCGATTTTCCGCAAAAGGCAAACAACAACAACGAAAACTAACTAATCTCTCACTTGAATGCGATCCAAATAAACCTCTAGTATGAAGGCCCCCCAGAGTGTGAATGAGATTTCACTCTACTTAATTTTCATATTATAGCTTGTACTAATTATCTAGTACAGTGGAATCCAGTTATTAAAATCACGGATAACGTTATCAATCTGCTATTGTTATCATAATCAGTCTGTCCCAAAACACTGTTTACTGTTTTTTATCCACTGTTTAGTGTTATCAGCTGGTTATTGTTATCAAAAAGCACTCTAAAGTGATCATAATAATTGGATTCGACTGAATATCAGCTTCTATGTTATGCTGTGCTTGTGAACAGTTCCACTTGTACAGTGTGCCTCATGTACACTTGTAAAATGTGTGTAAGGCCCGTAGCAAACTAAGCGATTTCAAGATCTTCTTCATTTTTGGACTGTCTATTAAAAAAACATAGAAACACCCCCATGGCGATCAATTGTATGCGACAAAATCGCTTAGTTTGCTACGGGCCTAAAACCTATTTGTGTACGTTTTATACATCTACAATGTAATTAATGAAAATGTTACTTGTTTATAGTGTACTTAATGTACTTAACATTTTTCTTTTTTAAAGCATACTTAATACACATGTTTACATGTACAGTAGTTAATACACAATTTTCATGTGTAATGTACTTAATACATATTATTGTACATATTTATTTTATTTTTATTAGTTCAAAATACATACAACTAATATTGATGTATTATATTTCAAAAATATATACAAGCTCAATGTACTAAATTGAGTGAATCGGTTTCAGGATTTTGTTTATCCAGATTTTTGTTATTCGGGATAGGCTACTTGTAAACTCTAAAATAACTAGCATTCTGCTGTAAAATAAACTACAATTCGTGGATCATTATACGTTTAATTATTTCATGGAACAGATAATTTCATTTTTAAAATTATTTCGTAAATTTATTTTGCTCTTTGGTCAACAATGATACAAAATTTTATGATGTTTGGTAAACCCAACTGGTTTCATCTAGCTCAAGTGTCAATAGTTGCTGAAGTATCAAATAAAGTAGTATCTCGCAATACAAACTGGTGGGCATATAGATTACAATTTTATTTATCAAATACACGTTTTTTTATCACTTGTACAATTTATTTCATTGATACTGTTCTAATTTTTTTTTTCGTTCGAATTAAGCTGTCTGTAGCTTGCAATTTTTTCTTGGCACATCATATATTGATCGGATAATTGACACACCGTTATTTCCTTGTCTAACGTTGGATTATTCACACACGTAATATAAAAATGTTAGAAATTTCATGCGTTTTATAGAAAAAGTTTATAGAAAAATATTTGTGAAGTTTTCATAGATCATTTTATATTTTTGAAAGAAAAAAAAAAATGGAATCTTGAACTAATGACACAAAAATAACATTTGGATTTCTGTCAACAAAAATAGGTTGTTAGAACATCATTGGATCGATAATGTTTATTGGTGTTCCATGTTTATCAAAGTCTTTGTTAATTGGTGACAAAGTTTCTATGAGTGGAATTTTGTTAAAATTTCCAGGAAAAACTTCCATGATTCTTCTTTTTGTAAAGTCTTTTTTTAGTTTACTATTAATAGGCTACACTTTTAAACATAATTACATTATTAAACTCAAGGACCTCAAAATATTAGTGCTAATTCAACAGATACGTAATTATAAATTGTAGTGAACGACCTTTAATATACTCAGTGTTCGATTTGTGCTAGGGTTCCGTTTTGTGAAAACTTATATGCATAAGTCAAAAACTAGTAATTCAAAAAGTAATTCTAACCACTATAGCCAGTATTTGCACAAAATGGAAGAACAACAGGAACAGATGCATAAGTATTTATTCACTGGTGTACAACTTTGCAAAACCGCACAATAGTGAGATTTTCCCTTTTATAACGAGCATTTTGGAGGATTTATCTTTTTTCATAACAATCACTTGTATGGAATTCACATAACTCGAGGATTTAGTTAAATTCTCTCTCCTTTAACGAGCAGTTTGGCGGATTTCTCTTGTTTCGTAATAACAGAATCTCTTATACCGAACTCGCATATCGAGGATTTCCTGCAATTTGGCATTCTCGCTGGAAGTAAAATTTTGAGTGATAAGTATCAACTATTTGTTGTAATATAAGTTTTTATGGCGGAAACTGGTAGTGGTGTGTGTTTTTTTTACATTTATTGCTAAGACATGTTGCGCAACTTTTTCGCACTTCATTTTTTTATCATATTCCTAATACGATTCATGTTGTTTTTCGTTCCATTTTGTTCGATGCCAAATGACGGAAACCCTGGTGTTGCATCACCATCTTCACCTTTGCGAATTGATGTCGTTATAGGTTGTAAAGACGAGAGAGATAAGAGAAAGATTTCACCTGTGCTAAATGCATAGAATGGTTGCCAAGTGGAATCTTCCACCAGCGTCTCTGATAACACTGGTCTTAAAATGGGAATGGCGTATAACCAATAGGCTTTTATCCCATGGATTAAGCAATCTTTTCTTTTTTTTTTTAATTAGAAAAATTGAGGACAGGTGTAAAATTCCATTTGCTAATTCGAGTCGGGCGATTTTTTTTGACACACGTTGAATTTCAAAACATATAAAATTAAGTTCCGTTAACAACGTAACCATTGTTGAGTTATCTAAAATGGCTATCAACATGTGTGTATTATGAAATAATTAAGGAGTTATCATTGATCGGTTAAAAAATTTCATATACATAATCTATGTACCATCTTTTTTGGGTGTTAAACACAGTGTACAAATGTAAAGTATGTTTGAACTTTTTTAATCTTCAACTTGTGAAACATGGATTATGTTGGATAATGGGGTTTTTTGGGTAATATTCTTACAAATTAGATACATAAATGTACATAGTACATTTTTTAAAGGTGTTTATAATGTTATTTGTTAATTGATTAGTTATGACCAATTTTATAAGGCTATACAAATTAGTTAATTTGTTCGAGTGCATTCTGTAAATATCCGTTAATGAAAAACGTCCAAATTTATTATCTGATAATCGAGCTCAGTAAAAGAGTTAATGTAAAACACAACTATAACATGTACACAATGTTTTGGATGTGTCAACTTAAATGCAAACCTACATGTCTGAAATATGTTTGCATTTATGGTGATATGATTAATTACAGTAATGAATAGGCATTACATATTATGAATCATTTGCCATATTCATAAAATTGGAATTAATCTCTAGGTTATGGTCAAAAACTATGATGATATTTATCGTTCTTTTAGCCATTTTTGAATATCGGCTTAGGGTGCTAGCCTGTTAACTCCATTTTTGCTCATTTTAAGATTAACATATCATTCGAAAGGAAAAGATAGGCTAGGTCGCATCAACTAAGAAAACTAGTTCAGCTCAAATTGACTTCTAACATATTGTAAATGTTTGATGAAAATTTTTTCCTAATACTTCATGTATTTTTATTTACTTTTATGCTGCTTCTGTAAAGTTCTAAAATTAAGTTAGCATGGTTACACTCTGAGCCGACGATAGGTAAAATAACATGAAATTATTTGACAAACTTCTTGTCTTTATTCATTTGTTTATTGCACTTCTTTAATATGTTAGTAATTGTAACTAATAAGTTACCATTTACAAATAAAACATATTAATGGTTTTTTAATGAAAGTTTAGAAAAAAACATTTATACTTTGAATAGGTGTATTGCTCTTTGTGGAACCAGCTTCCGCTTCCTGAAAGATTAATCAGGAACATACAAAAAGTTGATCTTAAAAAGTTTATTTGGTTATGAAGTTTGTTAAATAAAATTCAGTTACTGTATATACGTAAAACACTATAAAGTTATGTTTAGTTTGATTCAGAATTTAATTTTCATTCATTGAAAATTGAAACTGACTTTTATCTATGTATCGAGTAATCAAACGTTTCAAGTTCATTCACTACTAATGGATGGTTGTTTTTATTAAAATTCCTACTAGGCCTACTTCATAATGCATGGGTTGTTGTATCGAATTACTGAATGTTTAAAATAGGTTTTAGATGTCCATTTATTTGCAGTGTCAAATATGTTTCAATAATGTAATACAATATGTAAGATGAAAACTCGTCTAGGAATTATGTTTAGAACTGTAGGTACTTCAAGTATTGAGTTATAAAGATAGGTTTTGGACGTCTTATAAATATTTTTTGATACGTTTCTGGGTAACCGATTGTGGGATGAACTTTTATCATAGGTTTTAATAGTTACTTAATCAGCAAAAATTTTTTATCGAAATTTTAGTGAGTACTAAATAAACTATACACTTTACTTTAGTTTCAAATGCATTATTCAGATTGCTTACATGCTAGCTTGATAAATTCTTGGAATCTATCATTTGTTAATATTGAATAACCTTGAAGTTTCCCTTACACTTTTTCCTGTTCTTTGAGTGATAAACACTTGAAGGTGTGTGCAGGTGTGCTAATGTAATTTTATATATCTATATATCTGCATATGTATATATATATAAGCATCATTAGTATATGTTCAGTTATTAATGATGGAAAAGTTTGGAAGATTCACTCGGTTTCAAGTATTTTACAACTTGAACAGAGAGACATGTTGAGAAATGGGTAGTGTTTGTTACCTTTGCTCAATGTGTCATATTGTGAAAGGATGATGGGATGATGAAGAAAAATATTGTGTAATTTCACATCTTCAGCAGATGTGCACAAACACATCAACTTGTTCGTTGTTGTTTTTATATATATATATATTTTTGTAGTCACTGAAAAAGATGTTCATGAAATTAATCAAGGTAGCATGTTTACACAAAGATCATAAAAAAACACAAGTTAGTATAATAACGAAATGTTTGGTGGACTTTTTTTATCGCACATAATCTAGTTTCCACAGTGCAATTGCAGCAGTAATTTGTCGCATATTAGCAAAACACCGCATTTAAAGAACTCGCATATAGTCTAGTATCCACAGTGCAATTGCAGCAGTAATTTGTCGCATATTAGCAAAACCGCATTTAAAGAACTCGCATATAGTCTAGTTTTCCCATGAAGTGGTAAAACTGCACCAGTCACTTGTGCACTTACTATCACTAAAAATGGGATAATAACGATATTTTCTCGCTTATAACGAGCGTTTTTCATGTTGCACATTAGTGAAATCGCCTGTAATGAATTCGCATACATCGAGGACTTGTTCCATTCATTCAATTAACGAGTGAAGTGAAAGAACGCTGTGCTGTAACATAATTAAAGGGTGGAGTTAGTTGATGTAGTTGATTTATGTCGTCAATTAGACCGGAAACTGGATTATATTGCTTTTGGAACTGTCTTGACAAGAACTGTATTTTCGACAAGAAGATACGTCGAAAATACAGTATATTTAATCAAACATCAGAATGCACTAACAACAGTTTTAAACCATTAGTGGCATAGTTATCTATGTTGTATTTAATTATTGATAATTTGATACCATACACACTACTTATAGTGTACGTCAGTATATTCATCTATTCATCCATTCATGGAGCTTGACATTATGTATATTGACACATTGACTTATGGAATTAGTTAATCATCGATTTCGAAAAATGGTCTTCCTCTTTGAATTTGTATTGAAAAAAAAATACACACCTATGTCACAACGTAAGCAGGAAATTCTGGCTGTTGAAATGCTGAGTGTGACATATTTTGTCACATTTCCGCTTATTGGTCGAATATCCGCAGAAGCTTGTCAGCTGCCATGCTTTTTTTGGTTGTTCTTTACATTCATACTTTTCTGGAATAAATGACCCTTTTTGGTTGGTAATGCAATCGAATTTCCTTTCCCCCTTTCTCTCCATGCTTTTTACTATCGGGAGATTTTATATAGATTTTTTAAGGATAAAGTTAAAAGGCTTCCGAAAAAGCAGGGGTTTTTTTTTCCGGAAAAACGCAATTTTTGGAAGCAGATGCTGGGTGAATTTTTAACGCTTCCAGCTGCTCGTCAATATTTTTTTCTCTCTTATGTACACACTTTTTTTTTTTCGTTGAAATATGAGATTAATCTTAACATGGAGGGTGAAATGAATTATCAGTTATGGTAGTGTGTTATTATCAGCTTTGCTCGTGCGACCGCTTTTTCCAGTCGGTGTACTTCATTGCGGTACTTATTAAAATTTTATCAGACATAATTGAAAGACCGGTTGACTGTGTGTTTATCGCTATCCCCCCCCCCAAAAAAAAAAAACAAAACACAGCACGTGCTTTCTTTTTCATTTTATAAACCCATTGGTCACCACCACTTACCGAATTTTTTGTGTATCTTTGTAACATGTCAAGTCTTGTGGACAATTATGCTATCTAAAAATAAAATAGCGAAATAGCCCACCGTGGTGGTGTTCTTAAAATATTTATGGACTACCTCCAGAAAACTGTGTAAGCACGGACTGACACAATTTTTTTCTTCTTCCCAATAGCTGAAACGTGGAATAATTAATTGGAAGCATGGTTAACTATGCAATGAGCATTTGCATCGAATTACTTAATGTCCGATGAACCACTCCAATTGTAAATCCTTTAAAATTGATGTATCTAAACCTGTATACTGGTAAACTGCGGTAATGGTTGAAACGAGATCAATTGATCCGGTAGGGACTTATTGATTCGTTTCCTCGCTTCCAAATTTATTGTTCTGTCACTGACATAAGCCAAAGGTTAAAACTGAGCCAACATGATATTTCGCTTTAAAAAAATTTGCTAGGTTATTTTTTTCTGTTTGTTGTTTAAATTCCAAAAAAAAGCTATGTAGTAACCCTATTTCTGTTATCTAGAAATCCTTATTATCCAGAATCATTTTTGATGTGTTTTGCACTGAACTACTGAATGTCAATGTGGCGTTAGTCAGAAAGTTCTGTGTCCATATAAACTATAATCACTTTTGTTATTCAGAAATCCCTATTATCCAAAAGCCTTTAGATGCATTCTGTGGTTTCAAGCATGTCAATTCAGAGATGTTTGGAAACTTCCAAATCCACCAGCTTTAATTTTTTTTTGTGCATTTTGTATGAGCCAAAGGTTGAAAGTGATCCCACATGATATTGTTAAAAAATTAGTTGGAAGTTTCTTTTTTGGTTCATTTCCAAGAAAAAGTTGTATAATATTCAATTTTCTGTTATCCAGAAATCCCTATTGGTCAAGATATTTTTTTATACTCTTATTTTACATATCATGTGGTTGCACTAAAGTATGTCAATTTAAAGTTATTTGAAAAGTACCCGTGAGAGTTATGCAGTACTCAGAAATCTTTATTATCCAGAACTTGTTTATGCAGGGTGAGGCAGTAAATCATACATTTATTAAACACCATCAAGTATTGAAATATTTAACATTATTTATCGATTTGACATATGCTGGTTGATGGTATATATAATCCCATTAAGTTTAAAAGGGACATTTTGGATACGTGTTCCTTCATACTTTTTCGTGATTGACCAAACCTGGATCTCGTGAATTATTGTGATAGAATACAATATCTAGCGTCTAGGTATTTTCAGTAAGAAAAAGTATTTATCTGACAAAATGACATCCGCCATCTTCAGGATTTTATTTTTAACGAAGGGGAAGGAATAACCAAATATGTAACTTGATCAGACTGAATGGTATTTATATACTACATTACTATCTAATGTATTGTATGTTAAATCAATATTACATGTTTCAATACGTTTACAGCTTGAGGCTTTTTAATAATTGCAAGATTCACTGCTGCACTATTTATTTTTTATACACTTGTATGCTTTGCACTTAAACATGTCAATTTAGAGATATTTGTCAAGTTCCGTATCATCTTTAATTTGTTATGCATTTCACATGAGCAAAACGTGAAACTGAGGCCACACGTCAATGTTGAAAAAATTGTCATGATTTTTAGTAGTTCAACTTTGAAAAGAAACCTGTGTTATAAGTAAGGTTTTCCAAAAGAAATTTGTGTTTAATTCTATTATCCAGAATTCTTTTTTCCTCAACGTTTTATGGTTTCGTGTTAAATTATGTCAATTCGGAATTATTCAGAAAGTTTCTTTATCCGCCATCTTTAATTTCTTATGTGTTCTCCATAATCCACCATCTTTAATTTCT
This sequence comes from Cryptops parisi, assembly GCA_034695005.1. Lineage (NCBI taxonomy): Eukaryota > Metazoa > Arthropoda > Chilopoda > Scolopendromorpha > Cryptopidae > Cryptops > Cryptops parisi. Next base: position 15,358 of record JAQIWH010000512.1, on the reverse strand, counting down.
TATGCATAATACTGGTTTCTACTTGGTCTTTTGCTGATGATAAAATATGAATCATATCAATGATAGGCAAACACTTTGTAGATTGTAGTAAAATCCTCAGCGAATGGAAAAATGCTTCTGCGTTTTTTTCTTTCATTTTTTGGAGTTTTCAAAAGAGAACTTTTTGCTTTTTTCTTGATGGAAATTTTCTTCTTCTTCTTTCCGCTTGGCTTTTCCATTTGTCACTTATTTTTTTTTTCCTCTTTTTTATTGTTTTTTTTTTTGCTACCATTTATCGATTGGCAAGTTGCATTTTGAAATGTCAAGTTTTATTGGATAGCAAATGTTATGCACTGTTAACTGTTAATGCTACGTTGAAGCTCATTGCTTTTGTTTAAATAACATTTCACTCATTAGGACTACTGGTTAGTTTTATGTTTAGAATTTTACAACCAAAAATGGATTCCCATGTGTAGTTTTTAAGTCTCACATATATCCGGTACTTAATATTTTCTTATTTGTTATTGTATGTCTTTGTGTACGAGTTATCAGCAATTAATAGAATCCCGACATTCTTCAGAATGCGTGGTAACTTTTGGCAAAGTATGAATAACACTTTGTTTTCAACTGTTTAGGTTAGTTGACAACATTTTCTCAAAAAAATTGAAAGATTTAATTTGGCTCAACTTTAAACCTAGCCTAACCTATATCTTTGCTCAATAACTGAAGAGTCTGGTGTAAAAATTTTCCAATTTCGAGGAAAATGCATTTAAAGATTTGAACTTGCATTGCTGTTTGTCTATGGGTTACGGTACTTAACACTTTTTGCACCAATATCTTTGCGCATATTGTTGTTTTGCACAAACTTATGCGGTAGGAATTGCACCTTGCACATTCGAAAAGGCTTCCAATTCGTTTTTGGCAAAAATGTTACTTTTACACCCTTTTTCACCAGGCCTTTAACTTAAACAAATCTGCTCCGCTACCATGTGGATTCAATTCGGGGTCTGACACCACAGGGGCAGGTTTTCTCAGGGTTCTGCCATTTTTTCTTGCATCATAAAACCCTGTTCCATGTTTATCATCCTCATCTCAGCATCATTTCTGTATTTCTAATTTCAATAAAGTCTGAGGGCCAGATGACATAGCTGTAAAGCCAATCGGTGCCCTCGTTAAGGTTCAACTAGTCGAATGCTAATTTCATACGTTGTCTAAACCAGCTATGCTTGGCATTCTATATAATGCCTGGATTCTATACATGTACTGTATGGCTAGCACATGTACTGTATGGCTTCCTAAAAATTTCATATAAGTTTTCGATTTATGCGAGTTGTTTATGTATGATTTCATTATTATGCAACTGAACAGATTTTTCTCAGATGTTCTTTATAAGCAAGAATTTTTTTCCAGTTTTTTGGTTAATTCATAATGAAAGTAATCATTGTTCATATCTACATTAATTTTTGTGGCTTTAGAATGAATTAGCAGCCATTTGGCACATTGCAACTAAATTAAATTTAGTTAATTCACAGTGTATGGAACAAATGAGATTTTGCTTAGGTCTACTACATTACTAAGTGATCCAGATGCGAACATAAAGCTAAACAGCCAATGGGACGCAAGTTACTGCAAAATTTAATTTAGTACCGTGTTAGAAATTGATTGCGGAATGCAAGAACGTCTATGAGTGAACGTCGAATGTGAAATGCATTAACTTGAATGTTTTTGAAGGAGCATTTTGAACCAAGTTTGTGAAATTGCAAAGCTGTCATTTTCATTGTCAGTGCACCCATGCAAAATAGATTTCAAACATAATGCGTGTATAAAAAGTTGAAAATGATTCACTCTTCTAATAAATAGATGTTTTCTAGTACAGTACTTGACGTTTGTTAAGGATTTAGTGGTCCACTGATTTTGCTGTATATCCTGCTATTAATAGCTATATTCCTATAAAATCATGTCCTGTAATGCAATTTGTGTAACATGAAAGTGCATTTTACAAAATTGGATTATTTATTAATAATTTTTATTGGCACTGCATTCTTGGTGATATCGTTGATTCATCAATTCTTAGTGATCAAAGTTTAACACGTTGGTATCTGTGGATTTCAAAGAATGGGTTTTAGTTCCTAATCGGTTAAAAGCTTAGTTGGCATGAATGAAACATTGTGGCAAAAATTGAAAATGCTGGATCATCATATATTCCGGATAACTAAGAATTCAATTTTCACGCTCAATCTCAGAGTATAGATCCTCCATGCTGTTACACAATCTATAAGTGAACCAGGAATATAGCCTACTGGTTGATGGGAGTTCAGTTTTTGCAAGAATAACTCAAGACTTATGAGGGAAAAATGGTGTTCAAAAAACCAATGAGTTTTCCAAACTCATTAGTTTGAGTATGGAAATTTGGAATTTTGTTAACCAGGAAACAGGTTAATAAAATACAAATCACGACATTTTAAACTAGACACGTTTAACTATAGTGATTGATGAACATTGGTGGAGTTCAGTGAATTGGTGGTCTTCATTGGGGTGGAGTTCCTGGATGAAAATTGTTACTCGTCATCATGAGACATGTAATACCTGGATGCTTCTGAGATATTATTAAAGCATAATGTACTAATTGCTAAAAATGCTAGATATACGATATATATATGAGACTGCAAATTTTGTAGTTAGACAGATTGGTATTTTTTTATTATTATTTCTCAGTCTAAATGATCGACGCAAGAGATTTTTAAGAGCATTATAGCAGCAATTTACTCGATAATGCTAAGTGCAATGACATATCCATTCATGTAAGCTGCAACTGTAATGGGTGCAGATGCATTAGTAATACTGTATGTCACCATTTGTCACAGACATATCTATTCATGTAAGCTGCAACTACAATGGCTGCAAATGCTTAAGTAATATGTCACAACAATTTGTCACAAATGAGCAGATTCACAATGAATCAAATTTGCGAACCTGTACTTGAAGTAGCAATGCAATATATACGACCTTATGTATTGTATTGCTACTTCAAGTATGGAAAGAAATATGGAAAGTTGACAAGAATTATAGTTTCAATTCCATTAGAAAAAAAATTACTCCACAGTGAAATATGGTAATAATTTATGCGTCAATTATGCTACAAGAGACATCTATATGCTAAATGGTTATAGGTGAAATGTCTCAGCTTTATCGTTTTGAGTATTAAGTAATACGCAATCAACATATATTTTCCTGAATTGTTCTAGACAATGATCAATATTCGGCATGTGAAAGTTGTGTAACATTTCAGTTTCTTGCGATGATTTAGTGATAAAGAACATATATACTTTAAAATTTTCTTGCTGTCGTCGTATTGGATCGTGTTTGGTGCAGGATTGCTGTTTGTATCTTTTAAAGCATTTATGCTTCTTGTGACATTGACAAACTGATACCACACTAGACATCTCGGCTTAAAGAGAAAGAGCTAAAGTAGCACAAGCACCACCAACTAACCAAGGTTCTTGAAGCTATTTTCCTAAAAGGCATAGCCAGTTGTAAGATGCATTTGTAGAATGATTGTGGTGCTTGGGAGAGAAATGAAGCACAAAAAAAAAGGAGAATGGTCTAAATGAGAACCAGCAGAGAAAGAAACGTCGGTGTGCTACTGCTCTACTATTTTGTCAGCAGGAGATCGATCGATCGAAAATGTTGAGACCTTATCACCCACCACAGCGCCATTATTGTTCAATGTAAAAACAACCAGTGGGATGAGGGGGGAAAGTAGTAGGTTCTCTGTGATTCTTGGAAGCAACTCAGATGACTGACTACTGGTAGAAGCCGCAAATTGTTTCACTGCTGAACTTGATACTTACAGAGAGTGGTTCTGCAGCCTGAAACCTGTGGTCAAACGAACAACGTTCTCTTCCAGCAGGTTCTTGATTTATCCGATGGTTAGGTTCTGCACCGACCTTTCATTCCATTAATCGTAAAAACGCATGTATCGAAATTCCCATGAAAGTGGCATAACCTTACATTTAGTGATTTAAGCACCACTGCACAAAATTGCGCTTGATAAAGACATTTTCTTGCATCTGGAAGAAATTCTTCACATATTAGCAAAATTGCATATAAGCTATGAACTTTCATAAAATCAAGAACTTATCTATTTCGGATACTACACTTGTTCTACACATTAGTTGTGTGCATGTGATTGTATGTAACATATCAAGGAAAATTTGGTCACATCAACTAAGAAAACCAGTTCAACTCAAATTGACTTTTAACTTACTAAACATAATATGTGATAAATTTTTTTATTTTTATACTGGGTGTTCCAGCCTTGGCTTACCAATTTTATACTCGAAAAGCTAATATAAATGTAATGAAAATTCTTAATTTTGGATATAATGGCATCTTGAGGGGGGGGGGTGTCTGGTGGCTTTCGAATGGTGATATTTTCATTGACTTTGAAATTAATTTTAAAAATATAACATTGTTAACAATTTTAAACAATGCGTCATAGGTATCAAGTCATATTTAGAAAGTTGTAGGCAATAGCCCATATACTCAAAATCAACTGTTGTTTAATTTATTTCCAACTGAAAAAAAATTATCCAATTATCTGCATAGCAAGAGTTGTATGCAGTGAAGCTACTGCATTAACATGGTGTGTTGTAATCGCTATTATTGGGTGATTTTTTTTTTCCAGTTGGATTGTTGGAAATAAATGAAATCACAGTCGATTCTGACTATATGGACTATTGCCTAAAACTTTCTGAATATGACTTGATACCTACGATGCATTGTTTAAAATGGTTTTTGAAAAGTAATTACAAAGTCATGAAATAGCTGTCATTCGAAAGACCTCTCTCAAGATGCTTTTATATCCAAAACTCAGAATGTTCATTATACAGCATTAACTTTTCGAGTATAAAATTGGTAAGCTTTGGCTGGGACACCCGGTATAATTCATTCATTTATTTTATTTATTTTTATGCTTCTCCTGTAAAGTTGCTAAAATGAAGTTAACGTGGTTACACTCTAAGCTGACGATATGTTACACGATTACACAGAATTCTTATTTTCTATGGAAAATGCACTCCTATAAGCCTGTTATTACTTCGGTAACTTAGATGACAATGTCTACACTGCTATTCTAAATTGTTTTTAGAGGTAGATTAAAACTTAGTAATCCGGTTTAAAAAATTATCAAGAAAGGATTCAAAGTTATAGTTTCATTGCAGAAAGATTTCAAGTAAATGCTTTTAGTGTGTTGCGATTCTATTTCATGTTAATGTGTTATATTTTGTTATGAACAAGTTGATTTGTTTCATCATTTTTAACAAATTCTTTCTTTTATTTTCCTTTTGACAGTCAATGCTAATGGTGTTGCTGAAGCAGACAGCCCTTTCCAATGCTACGTCTGCAATTCTCTGATGGATGAAGAAGGTTGCTCGTACGGTTACGTTCACCGGAAATACATCCAGAATTGTACCGACACCAGCAAAGGCACTGTCTACAACAAGTGCCGACTAATCCGTCAATGGATTGATTTCGATCTATTAGGCAGTGAGTATTTGTTTCACATTAACATTCTAGATATTCTCATATTTGTTTCACATTAGCATTTTAGCTCTTTCTTGAAGACACAGTACAGGGTGTCTACCATGAGATGTCTTATTTTTTTATCAAGTTATACAAAATGTGATATACTTGGTAGAATGGAAGCAGAAACTCGTCACTCATATGTGAAAAGAAAGAACTTTTGTAGTGCATGTCAGAGCTGCAATGGCTTTGTAGTCATTTTCCAAATGGCGACTCCAATTGACCAAGTACAGGTTGTGTGGTGGTATGCTGAAATGAATGAGCCATGTGGAGGGGCACTGAATTTTGTTTTCTCCATGAAACAAAGATATACTCAGCTCCATGCCGAAGCATGAGCATTGAATCAGTTACAGGTTGAGCATCAATCAAGGACCAAGAATACCTTTCACTTTGTATTCTTATGCGCTTTAAGTCAGCTTGGGAAAGTAGTGACTACATACGACTAGTGTTAGAAGATGAGGTGTGAATAGGCTCTTAACTGATTCAACGCTTCTGTTTCAGGGTGGAGTTGTAGGTTTACTACATTTCCAAATTTAGAGTTATGGTTATGTATGTATTTACCCTCGAATTGTATCTGATTAAAATGATGACATCTCATGATGGACGCCCTGTACAATATTAACTTAGAAAGAGTGCTTAACGTCAACTTCTATTTTCAAGAGTTTCACACCTTCGCAGACTAGTTTTAACTGTTGCATTTGTACTCATGATGATTTGCTGAAGTTATATTCTAAGTTGCAGCCCAGTGTACTAAGCTTATTTTGTTTCCTATTTTTGCCAGTGAAAGCCAATGAACGTGTCATCCGGATGTGCGGCTCTGTACAGACAGACCGCGAGTGCTACTACCGTGCAGGATTTGGAGGTCGTCAACAAGTTTGCACGTGCAATCAACCACGTTGCAACCATGCTCCTGGCTTGGTGACGAGCCAGCCGATGGCGATGCTGTTGGCAATAGTGGCCGCCATCTTGGGTGTGCAGCGCATGGTGGTGTAGGCAGCGGCGGTGGCAGCTCTGCGGGCGGAGGAATTGTGTGCTTTCTGCGTCGCCTCTATGGGGGACGGAGTCACGACAGCACTCCACCAGTTTCACTCGGGAAAATCTGGACCTGCCAATGCCAACATTCGTTTCCCGCTCGCTTTGGTCGGTTCAGATTGGGTTTAGCGATCGCCCTGAGATACCACCATATCCAGGAATAGTCCAGTCAGAGTCCCCCGTAGCCAGACGAGACCTTACAAGTTCCCGCAGCGAAAAAAACATCAGCAATGAAAAAAAATTTCTTAAGAATACAATACCTAAAAACGTAGTCGTTTATTCTAGAGACCGCAGTGACTTCTTTGACGTGACAGCTGCACTAGCCAATGGGACAAAGACCAGAACCATTTTAATAATGTATAAAGTGTAAAATTATTGTGAAGATATATATTTTTCTTTGGTTTCTTTTCAAGTAGTACTTAAACCAAAAAAACAAAAAATACAAACAAAATGATACCTATAATGTTAAATAATAATAATAATAATTATTATATAAGGAAAAAAACTGTGGATGTCTTTTGAATCCTGTTGTCCTTCGCCAAACACCCACATGTTTTCTTGAACCCTGCCAAGCCTGGGGAGCAGTTCCTGTTTCGTGCAGAGTTTTGAGCAATGGTTGAACCCAAACGTATTAAACATCGACCATGGCTCGATTCTGCTCGAGAACCAAAAGATTACTATTCGTATCGAGTAAACGCCTCGAGGGAAAGCGAAACGAGGTCCTTTGTTGTACATGTTGCTCCAAAACAGAAATTTGCCATTTTTAAAAAAATTATTAGTGACGAGTTCATCCGAACGTCGTCGGACCTCCATACAGGGTAAAATATGACGAGCGCGTCGCCGTCGTCGCATGTAAATGTAAACACTTAACCATCTGACTGAAACCATTTGGCCCCTCAAAGGCAAACAGGAAATGCTCCCGAGAAGGATACAGATTTTAATAATACAAAAGTCCTAAACAAATTGCTTCAAATCAATGTCAATTCTAGAAAGTACTTAAACAGCTTTGTAGTTCGTACACTACCCCCTTTCCCTCCCAACGAAATATTTTATAATGTACTTAGTCCCTTCCCTCCATTTTTTTTTTAAAAAAAAGATAAAGGTTTATTTTTTTGTTTTTATTTTTGTTTTTTGTTTTTTTTTTACATTTACATTTTACTTGGAATGGACCAGTGTTCTTCAAAGTCCCAAATTTTCATACTCATTGAAGAGACGTTAACAAAAAAAAATATGCTGCCAGAAAGATTCTAAGAAAACTATTGCCATTATTTAAATATTGCCTCATTGCATTTAGTCCAAGTTGCCATTTTTGTTGGTAGTCACCCAGTCGATATTTTCACGTATTTTTTTTCATTCATATCATTATTATATTTTTTTTTGTCAAAGTCATTCTACTACTTCTGTACTTAAAAAATGGTTTCAATCGTACTTGGCTCGTTAGCGAGGAAATTCGTGAAAGCCAATCGAATGTTGCAGCTGGTCCATTCGCTTCAGTATTTGATGATGATAATATTTCAACGTACTCACAATAACTGCATTTGTGTATGTTTTTTGTTAATTTTTCGTTGTGCCGTTTTGGCATTGTGCCTTGTTCCGTAGTAGACAGGAGTGAATATCCCCACCTGAAAAATTTACCTGGGACCGATTTAAACAAAAATAAGAATAATATTTTTTTTTTTTCCATTATCTTTACGCTGTTAAGTTTTTCTTCTTTCTACTGAAAAAAGATACTTGATATGGTTGGGTTTTAATTTTTATTTATCTTTTGTCTCTGGTTCTCCTTTTTGTTTTCCTGTATTCAGGTTTCTTGTGTTACAGTTTTGATGGCCACCAAAAAAAAAAAATATAATAAATATTAAAAAAAAAAAGAAAAAAGAAACACAAAAAACCAACTAAGAATTCCATGTTTTCGTAGGTGTAAGGAATTTATAGAGAAAAATAAAATCTAGAATTTCAATCCTGCTTGTAGTTCCGTTGATCTCCGTATGATGTGTACAGTTAGTAGATTATAATCTCTTTTTACGTTGTTGGTTATGAAAGATTGAATAAAATGAGATTAATGTTAAGTTGGCCCCAATTCATTTATTATATACATGTTTATAATTGCAGGTTTAAAAAAAAAAAAGGAGTTCAATGAGAAACGTCATTGAAATTAAATGTTATCAGTATGATAACTAGTCAATAACAAATTGATGCGTGTTTAATTGAATCAATAATTAGGTCAATAAATGCACCACCAAGTTTTTCTGTATAAACATGGAACGATTCGGCAGTACACAAAATTCGGTACTTGTTGGTTTGCATGGTAATCTATTTGTGGCGCTAGATGTTGATTTTAACTAAGCTACACTGTCTATGAATGCTATTTTATTTCACTTAAAATACTTAACTAACCTAAACTGATAAACATAAACAGACAGTTTAGATTAGTTTAATAACAACTACTACTAGCGTCACAAGCGTGTTTACAATGCAAGTCCATAAGTATCCAAAAGTCAACGAACCATCGAACATTGCATACGTTCGATGTACTGTTTATCTTTCAAGTTGGTTTGAGAAACCCCAATGGCAATTAAAACACAAATTAACCCCGGTCACAGATGGCAACAGCAATACCTTCGGAACAGTATTGCAGTTTGAAAATCTTGGAATATTTCCAGTTGCGACAGTTTACTATAGTATCTTCTTTTCCAGAACATTCTAATCCCGTGTACAGATAGATATAATTTCCTAAAACGACATGTATGTGAGCAGTGGAGAAAGAATCGAAGAGCTTAGTGTAAAAGGGTGTTAAGTAACATTTTTTGTGAAATAGACGCATTTTCGAATGTGTTAGGTACAATTGTACCTTTCTACGCATAATTTTGAGCAAAACAACATGTGCAAAGATATTAGTGCAAGAAGTGTGAAGTAGCCCATAGGCATCAATGCATGTTCAGATCCTTAAATGCGATTGCCTCGAAATAGTTAAAATGTTACTTAACACTCTTTTTTACCAGGCCCTTCAGTTGTAAACAAAACATTTATGATGGTAGAAAATATGAAATAATATATACTTAGTTTGCTTTGACCGTCTAGTGGATTTCTGCCATTTTTAGCTGGAACTGTAGAATTGAGACCGAGGTACCTGCAAACAACTTGGGCGTCTCTTGCCGTCCACATTCTTGCGCATAGATCTCGCCATTCATGGTCGAACAGTATATTAACATCACCATGAACGGTGACGTTGTCAAATCCTAGATTGGTTAACTTCACGATATCTATGTAAAAACAAAGTACAATCACATCTGAAGCTCGTAAAAAATGCTCAAGTTTTGTTGCAATCTAATTCATAACACTGAAATTGTTATGTATGCATTTGTAGATCGAAGTAGCTCAATGTGGTGTAACCATATTTAAGTGTACTATCGCCACAGTGAAATCGAAATTAACGATGCTGAATAATGAATTTGACTTTAAAAAATGTGTTTGCAATTCCCTACCCTGAAGAAGATCAAAATAACAAACAGATGAACGAGCATCTAATCCTAAAATTAGTGGGAAAAAAATGCACTACTATCTTTGACTGACCGGGTAACTCAGTTGACAAAAAACCTAACGTTTCACCTTCCTTGTAAACAGGATTGATCACAGGTAAAATTAACAAACAAGACAAAAAAAAAAAACAACAGAAAAGACAAGAGACAAGGAAAATAACCACAGCTTCAAAAACTCTTTAAAAAAAACTTGTAGCGTTTGAATGAAGGAAAATTTTTTGTTAATCATACTGATACATAAATATTTAAGAATTTTCATGTCAATGTACTTTCTCTACATTGATAAGTTTTGAGAAAGTGATTGTACATTTAATAAGTGAATGTACATATACTGTACATTTAAGACTTAAATGTACAGTATATACAGCATAAAGAAATATCAATTGACACTAACCTTCTGAAGATGTGACAAAAATATGTACCAGAAAAAGTATAACACATGCGGTCAATCTTGGATGACGGTATGCGTACATTGTACGAATGGCAATAGCGTTATCGAAACTGTTGCTAATCACATATAATGGTTTTCTTTTATAAGTGCGATTTTTTTTTTATAATTATCAGCAATTCACTTTCTCTATGGTGGACCTTGATTGCTTTGGTTCAAAAGGTTATTCCCTTCATTTGGTCCATAATCATATCATACTGTAATGAGCACAGATTGGAAATTTTAAGGCCACAAATTCAAACCCATTGTAAATGTCAATGTCAAGAGAGTCCAACAAATCTTTTTTCCAGTTTGGTGGGAAATTTTTTTTATCCAATTCCTGGATTGATTTTGTGATTTTAATCTGAAAAATGATTAATCTGAAAGAGATCAAAATTGAAACACTACTATATAGAGTAAGTTTTTAAGTACGGTTCCATGGGAATATTATAAAGGCTATTTTAATGAAAAAATTGAGTTTGGGATATAACAGCATTTTGATAGAGCTCTCCACAATGGTGGTACCGGTATGTGTTATGGTGTTATGGTGGTGCAATGGTGGTACCGGTGGTACCGGTATTGACCTTGCATTGTTAAATTGCAAACTATGAGTCGTAGCTACTAGTCATATTTAGAAAATTGAAGGCATTGTTCCATTTAGTCAGAATTTACTGTTTATTTCCAACAATACAATCGAAATACAAATGAAATAAATAGACCCCCTAGAAGCTTAGAGTGGATGACCTGTGTAGTGCAGTGTAGTGATACAGTGCACTGCAATCCACAGCACCTGACATAACACACCACATTGGAACACCGGTTGCAACATTGTTATGGCAAGTGAGATGAAATGTACACGTTTACACAATGTACCCACTTGTCACAACAATGTTGCAACATACCATCTTACTCACCACAACATGTTGCAACCTGTGCTCCAATGTGGTGTGTTAACGTTAGGTGATGTGGATTGCAGGACAGTGTATCAATACCCTGCAATATATACAGTGATATACGAACTTTAAGTTTCTAAGAAATCTATTGTTTCCATTTTTATTTGGTTGCATTGTTGGAAATAAATAGTGGATTTTGACTAAATGGACCCCTGGCTACAACCTTTTGAATAAGACTTCGTGGACTCATAGTTTCTAATGTTATAATGCAATTTCTGATTTGTAACGATGCGAAGTCAATGAAAATGCCATCATTGTAAAGGACCCTATGTAAGTGCTATTGTAATATAAAACTCATCATTATAATAGGTTTTATAATATCATATTTAGACCACAATCTACCGCTCACAGTTTTCCATGCTTTTTCATCATTTCCATGCTTTTTCCCTATTACTTGTTTTCCAATTTGGTTAGGCAATTTCTGGATCGTTTTTGTGATTACAATTTTCAAAATGATTCATCCGAAAAAAGACCAAAAATTGATGAACAATAATTGCATACATAATTTAGTTATACATTATTTGGTATTTCACTTGTAGGTGGTCCCAACTTATGCGAAAATTACATTCTGCACAACGTATAAGTCGAACTTTGTATACACGTATGAATTAAAAGTCCTATGAAGTACAAAAATATTCACAGTTGCATCGCCGCCTAAAAACGCATAGTAAGAATTTCTCTTCTATAACGATAATCTGGGAGTATTTTTTTAGTTCCAGTCTCGGAAATCACATTTAAGAAACTGAGATAAAGTAAAAAGAAATAATTGTCAAATCATGACACACTTCGAGAAAAAAATGAAGACAGTAGTTTGTGCTTGTCCAAATTTAATTGTAACATTGACTTTAGTTACATGCAGTGTATCGTCAAACGCAAAAATAATTAACGCTTACAAAAAACTACAGCAATTCCTTGAGCAGCAGCACTTTGTAATAGTACAGCATCTCCCCATTTTGCACATTGTGTGACAGATGTTTCGTTTCCTCGACATTGCATACCACCGTAAAACATCACCCAGTTCCCTAAATTAAGCGTGAGAATTTTTAAAATATAATACATCCATAGTGTGATTGAAACCAATGATTATGTACGGCACTTAACTGATTTTTGATTCACCAGCTTCTAAATGGCGTCTCGTAACGTGGTCAACACCATTCGTAAAACCTAACATGGTACAAACCACGTTACCGTCTTCTTCAAACCATGCTCTAGCATTCATCGTTCTCCATTTCTTTTCGATGTAAAATTCTACTTCTCCACTAACAGTTTTTTCATCGAAATTTGTGTTGTTTAATCGTATTATACCTGGATTAGTTTTTGTTTTTTTCATTTAGTTATAAATTCAAAAACACAAATCACAAATTCAAATTCAAAAACTTGTTTAGTTATAAATTCAAAAACATCTTTTGATTGTATAATTTACTGTATAGTTACCTCCAGCGTAAATGAACGGAATAAATCCGATGATTAACATGTAAAGGCTTATAGCTGTCATTTCATCCAATCATTACAAACAATTATATATTTTTGATAAGAGGGAAAATGAAGTGAACTATTATAAATACATGATAGTTGTTACATAATATTTGTTTAGTTTAACATGAAAACAGCAATAGATGCTATTGAAATGGTTGTCAAATAGTGATTCTTATTTCATTCGTACATAAACATCTGTGTATACTACGAAACAAAATTTTGTTAATGATTCAGCTTCTTTACAAACAAAATACATATTGTCGGCTTAGAATATAAACCTGAGTGCTGACTCAATTTTTGTCTCATTTGAAGATTAATTATTATACCATTCGAAAGGGAAAGAGGAGTAGCATCGACTAAGTAAACCATTTTAGCTTAATTTTGACTTCTAACATAGTGTAAATGTGCGATGAAATAACATTCTCCCTATATAAGTAGACTCTTGCTTATCCGGACCTTAATAATCCAACCTCTCAATCATCCGGCCTTCTGTCGTGACGAAAATACTGTAGGTGGGTCACAGCGTCGATATCGGAAAATGTGACAGTATAATATCATAGATGGTACACAGTGCAGTGATGGTATTTTTACCATTTTCAATATTTTCATTGTTTCTTTATTAAAGGTTTTTAAATAGTAACAATAGACTTGCAACATAATTTTAATAAAAATGTTTGTATGCACTCAGTAATCCGGCACTCTCGCTCGCTGATCTGGCACTTCTGTGTGCAATGGATGGCCGGGTAAGCAAGAGTCCAATGATTAATAAGTGAAAAACGTTTTAAAAATTAAATTAATAAAAATACAGCCGTTTACATTTGTTGACAAGGTAGCGTATTCAAGGGTAGATCTAAATGGTCTGTATGAACTTTGAGAATAAGTTCTAGAGATCAAGACAAGCAAAAAGTGTCCCATGATTTAACAAAATGAAAACAGTCGTTGGCACGTATTCACTTTTAATTGCAGTATGTATTGACTTTAGCAGTGTATTGTCATTTACAAACAGATGACAGATGTTTCATTTCTTTGGCATTGCATACCAGTATAAAATAACACTCAGTTCCCTAAATTGAACGATTACAAGACAACACATTGTAAAATGTTACATAATGATTAACATGATATCGGAAAGGCTTTATTATGGAGTAATGACTGTTCGAACTTTGCCTACAGTGGCTGGTGAAATTGTCATATCAACTGGCCTATAATAGCTTTTTCCCCCTGTGGCAAACTTTGAACCGTGGTGACTTCAGAAGCAAGCGTTTTTGACTCCATGTCATATACGACATTTTCAGCTTGTTTAAGTCCCTAAAATTCATTTCCAAAGTTGGTACAGACCATTCAAATTCACCTTGTATAAATAGGCGCTAAACTGTACGTTTCATCTCCTTCTATTAGAGAGTTAAAAAAGTGTGGTAAAAAAAAAGGTTTAGCGTTCACTTGTGCATTTCTGCACTAACTCGCACAATAACTAGAATCTGGTAGTATTTCTCTTGTCACATATTGAAAAAATATAAGAAACATATAAGAAACGCGTATAAACCGAAAACTAACGAAAAATGGTAAAAATCATGACACAAGTCGAGACAAAATGAAAACAGTCATTTGCACTTATGCACTTTTAATTGCAGTATTTATTGACTTTAGTTACAAGCATTGTATTGTCATACAAAGAGCATCAGCGCTTACAAAAAACTACAGCAATCCCTTGAGCGGAAGCATTGGATAATAAACTAGCCTCACTCCATCTTTTGCATTTTGTAATCAATGTTTCCTTTTCACACCCTATACCGTTATAAAACATCACCCAGTTCCCTAGATTGAACAAATTGGGAGAGAATTGTTAAAATAGTACATCTTAGTGGTCGTAATCAATCATCGTTATTATGTGCCATACTTAACTGAATTTCGATTCACCGCTTTCTAAAAAGCGTCTCGTAATGTGGTCAACACCATTCGAAAAACCTAACGTGGTACAGACCACCTGAGCATCACTTTTAAACCAGCTCCTACCACTCATTGTTCTCCATTCATTTTCGATGTAAAAGTCCACTTCTCCACTAACGGTTTTTTCATCGAAATTTCTGTTATTTAATCGTACCAAACCTGAAAAAAGTTTTTCTTTCAAATAATAAACTAATAATAAAGTTAAACATCTATTGTGGTAAATTGTATAACTTTTTGTATAGTTACCTTCAGCGTTAATCACTGGAACAAATCCAATCATCATAAACATGCAAATGCCTAAATATGCCATGTTATGCAACTACAGTAATACATAGAAAGCTATATTTTCAAGAACAAAAGATTTGAACTGAAATATAAATATAATATAATATAATATAATATAATATAATATAATATAATACAAT
>JAQIWH010000511.1:0-47275 GCA_034695005.1 Cryptops parisi | reverse complement strand
AGGAAACGGGAGTGCCCCGAGAAAACCTGCCCCCGCGGTGTCAGACCCTAAACTGAACCCACACGGCACGAGTGGGTTATGCTCTATACAGAGTGGTGTTAAAATGTCTGGTCAACTTTAACCATAGATGTTATGCGTCAAAACTACTGGAGGATTTATAGGGGTGGTTTAGGAAGTTTAAACCCCTCTCAGAACATGTTTAGTTTATTGACGTTTTTACTGCTGTTCGGATGTTTTCATGGTAAAAACATTGACAAAAAACGACTAAAGTGTGCTTCTTTTTTTTTTTAGTCTAAACATTCAAAACATTCATTTGGAGTTTGATTTGCCACGAAAACAAAGTAATTTTTAAACATATTCGTCATGAGATTTCAAATAAACCCCCTCTAAGAGTTGATTAAAAATCTGTCTCTGATAAACAAAGCAAAACGTCCATATAAACATGAATCCAGAAATGCATACTCTTTTGCTTATATACAGCGAGTGTGAAACAATAAGTCTATGCAAATACTGAAATACATGACTTCAGTGTGGGTTATCTCAAAAGTAAAGCATTTCTGGACTATGATTATATGGGGTTGTTTGTTTTGTTCTGATGAGTAGCATTTGTAGTTAAAATTTGACTAGAGGAACATTCTATGATATATTTGATATTTTGCTACCACCAGGATAGTACACATCTATCTGGTTGCGTTAAGAAAATGAAAATCACTTACAAAAATTTTTCTTTTTGTCTCTGTTCCGAATACTCAGCATCTTGCTGCGATTTGTTTTCTCTTAACTTCTTCGCTCGCTCCAGTAGTTTGTTTTCTCGATCCTCAGGCTTTTCTAACGAATTCTTTAGCTCTTCCAGAAACTGATTTTCTTCTTGTTCCAAAAATATAGCTAGTCTTGACACAAAACAAAAAAAATCATGTAGGAAGAACACTAAATGGGAAAAATTGTATTTATATGTGGTATACCTTTCTCTTCTTTGTATAAGATGGTCTTCATAATCAGCAAGTACTCTCTGAAAATCTCTTTTTGCAGCACCATCCAGCATACGGCGTTGTAAATGCTTTGCCCATTTATTACGATACCGATTGATCTTTTCTTGTTTCAGTAGTTGTTCGTGAAATACAGCATCGTCTTTTTCTTCATATGTACTGCCGAAAATTCTGTCTGGTTTTCTAGACCTTGGTGGACACCGATATGGCTTACATAAAAACAAAAATAATGAAAGAAACAAGTTTACATTAAGTTTATCTACACAATTTTTAGCCATACCACAAGTACAGAAATATGGCTTGAAAAAATCAATTTAAGTATTTCTCACCCAAACAATCCCGATAGCAAATGGAATATTGCTAGGAAGTTCTTTACGTCGATCATTGCAATGCCTCATTTTGGAACAGCTTCAAATCCTAAACATGAGATATATAAATGCATTTCAGGGTTACAAGGTGTTTGTACACTAGATGGACAGTATAATAAAGAAAAAATACTTTTGTAGTAAATTTATCACTCCAGTTAACACCTGTGATCTTGAGTGATTATCGTTATTAAAACATTAATGGGTTGAAATCAATACATTAGAGCCATACTAGCCACATGGCTGTGATAGTAAAGAACCACACTTTTTGAAAAAGGATTTGTTTACATTGAAACCCTAGCAACCAATGCATGGATTGATGGGTAAACAATTATCCCAGTAGGCAAGACTATAAATATAAATGTACAACAGAAGCAGTATTTGCTGTATCAGCAGCAAAATTTAAATCTTGTCCAAAATAATTTAGGTTAATCAATGAGCCCTACCAAATGTTATGAATTAACTTATTTAAAATTAACTGAAACAAGCTTTATTTTAATAAAATATAGTGCTTTGTAACTATTGAATTTGCAGAATAATGGATTTTCAAATCGACTTTTCAATTAAAGTAAGGCCTACTGTACATACCGGTGGTACATACCATATGACTTACAAGGTATACTACAGTGTTCTCCAAGTCACTGCGTATTTTTGTAAATTTGAAAACTAAAAAACTTAATAGCATGGTTACTATTAAGTTTTTTAGTTTTCAAGCTCAGCTTAGTTTTACAAGCTTATTTTTTACAGTAAACTTGTACAAAAATTTTTCATACAAAGCTGAAACTATTAGGTTACAATATTCAAAGATCAGGAATATAAATTGTTGTTTTTTACATGTGCTCGATCAACCTGTGCAAGTGTTCTTGCAAATTTTGTTGCCAAAAAATATATTGAAAAATTAATGAAAACAACAACTCGTTAATATAGATAAAGTGGAATCTGGTTATTGTGATCCCTTTGGAACTGTACTTTTTGATAATAAACGGCTGATAGCATTGAACAATGTTTTGGAACAGATTGATTATGATAACAATAGCCAGTTGATAACATCCGTGATTATAATAACCGGTTCCCACTGTATCACATTATATATATATTTGTGTTAATAAAAATAATAAATTTATTCATAAGGTAATTTTTAACAAAAATGTTCTTTAAAATTTTCACACCGGGCTGTTCAATTGTAAATAAAGTATACTAAATATACCATGAATACTGTACTTAAAACAAAATTGCTTAGTTAACTTACACATGTAAGCCTATACTTCTTGTATTTACATTTAGCTGACATTGATATGTTTATATATAATAACAGGATTAGACTAATTCATTTCGTAAAGGTTGGGCAAGTATTTCAATATTATTCAAGAAATATTTCGATATTTCTATTCATTTCCTTAAAGTAAGCTATGCTAGTTTGTTTGTTTTTTTACATATAAATTAACCAGTGTGAATAAATAAACGAACTTATTATTTCATTTTATATGAATACGAGTGTTCAAAAACTATCTTTTGAAAACTATGCTTCTTAATACACAAGTACTCAAAATTCATTTGGCATCTAATAAAAAAAATGCTGTACATATTTTAAAAAAATAACTGCTTATTTGTTTACTGCTTATTTGTTTTTTTAAACAAAATTATTGTATTTCTAATTTAAATATTTACTAATGCAAATGCTAAAAGAGCGCTTAGAGAGTTTCCTGGAAAACTAGAAAATTTTGCGTTCATAAAAAACGTGATTTTAACTTTTTGATGTAAAAGTTTCAACCATAATATAACATTTAAAAACTAAACAAATTCATATACAGTAGACTAGATTCTAGTCCGACATCTCACCAGTCCGACACGTCCAGTAATTCGACACTCGGGAGGTTTCAGGTCGGTAAACGAAACTGTCTTTAAACGCAAAATAAAACAATAACTTATTCCAAAAATCCAGTTATCCGACAATCTGCAATAATCCGACACCCACTGATCCGATATACGTCGAATTGGAGAGAGACTACTGTGACAAACTATCAAAGTCAAACTTGGCGGTTTTTCAAAGACAAGTGACGTCACAGTAAACTACCAACGCAGTTCGAGGATAATTCGTATAAAATTACAAGACAACTGCAGGGAAGCCTACTTGCCCACCTTGACATTTTTAGACTACGCACGTTGTTCACTCCGTATCTCAATCTTCCTTTGAAAGGTTTTCTTGTTTATTGGGATATCTTCGAAATATAGGTATAAATTGGATTTCATGCTTTTCCATGTCTCGCTACTCGTATACGTTTAATTGTTTTGCACGCATTTGCTTATTTGTTTGCCAGTTTTCATTTCATATACTGTACGGCAAAGGCGCACATCACTTGCAATATTAATTTTGTTTATTCTTTCTTTTGGCTATTTAATAGTGTCGGTGTTCATCTCTGCATTCGAGTTATGTCCTAACTAAAAAATAATTAGATAAACAATGGTTTAAAAAAAAATCCATATTCTCCCCCTTTCGCTTTATGTAGGCTATGTTCGAGAAATTTCTGAACGTAGATATATATTGATATTTATTCTATATAAACTTTCATCATCAAACATCAAAATGTTCAACATGAGAAATCTCATTTATATACTACAATTTTATCATTCATAAAAGAAGCTAACTGTACCTAGTTCCAAATAAATTTATCAATATTAACGAATTTATTCAGTTATACATGTACTGAATTTATCTTTCAAGTTTATTGAATTCAGAATCGTCACTTTAAAGATTAAGGCAACGTCAATCTTGTGATATTCATCCAATTCTTAAACACCTAGCCCATAAACTTTGCATTTAACAACACTAATATTCAAAATGTGGTCTTCATGCTATTCTATGTAACGTCAAATCATGTGTCATCGCAGCAGCGCATACTATATTTCAAAATCTTTCGGCATTCTACTTTTATAGCATTGCTAGATGTTCTCGCATCAAAACTTGAAGGTTCTGTGCATTTTGACGCACCTGCCTTCTGATTTACAGCTTACTGATTACTGTCCTCACTAGTTTTGAGAAAAATGAAACAAGGTGTCAAACGGAAGAGTGACGGCTGGTTTAGTGATAACGAATGGAAGTACTGCCGCAAAGACTTGTATCCGCAAACAGTAATTCCCCCACTATTAACTGAACCCCAGACTAATGTGAGATCGTTGAAACGGCTACATGACGACGATGCAGATGAGATTTCGTGCACTAAGCGAAAGGCATGTTCAATTTCACAAGCACTGGAACGATTGCCGAATCTGTCAGGTAGTGTTGCCTGTAAGCATGATGATGTGCCAAACAACCAGGTAGTTGCAATTTTGTTTATTTTTTTTTGGCTTGGTTTTATTGTTTTATTTAGCATTTCATATTCACTGTTGCTATTGTGAAAGCAATAAAAAATTATTTGCTTATTTTGCTGCTAATTGTTTATCTGATGTTTTGTTTCAAACAGTTATCATTTGCATAAAACTGTAACAATGCCACATTGTTACAGTATAATGCATAATAATTTATTAATAAAAATATTAAGACTGATACAGTATATAATGTACAGTGTGTACAATTTAACCTCTGGTAGAATAGTTTCAGTAGGCCAATGTTCCAACAGAACAGGTTCGAGGGCTTTGACACCAGAGGTTTATTATAATTGTATATGTGATAATTTAAGTAAAAACAATACTATACAGTAATTCACTGTATATGTAGGCCCTATTTTATTCATTAAAACATCATTTTCACTTATCTTTGTGTTTGGCATTTGCAACGCTCCTTTGATGGTACTGTATATTCATTTTATTTTATAATATCTTGGTCCTGTATTGCACACACATACAGTACTATAAACGTGTTAGGACTACATTCATCAAGACTGTTCTACTTTTTCAGTGGCACCCTAGAACATAACCTGCTATACGGGGTGTTCCTAAAAAGTCGTCAAATTTTGACTACACATGCTAAGCATCAAAATAAAGTGACCAATCCATGTAAACATGGGTCCAGTGATGCTTCCCCTACTGACATATAACACAGGGTGAAATTCCATAAATGCATAGGCCTATGATCTTATGATGGTTGTGGGTATGCATTTCCAGACCCGTGTTTATATGGACGTCTTGATGTGTTTCGGTGCTTAGCATCTGGTTAAAATTTGACTACACTTTTTAGAAACACCTGTCTGCATTTTGTAGTATTAAAAATTGGCCTTATTCCAGTACACATTTCTTATGTTACATGTACATGCAGTGTTAACATCATTTTTAGATATTGATACCAAAATGTTCAAGGTAAAAAAAAAAGATTGAGTCATCATAATAAAATAAATGCATTAAAAATGTACTTACTAGGACCCAGGCGAGCAAAACATGGCCCTTGCTTTCAATCCATCATTCCACGTGCCGCTGTTCCATGGTTGGAAAAAACCATCCGCCTCCAACTGGAACCTGTCACAGATGGAAGGTGATGACGAAGATCCCGCATTTACTTGCTTCAACTTCTGGCGCGAGATCTTGCCACCTGTGGAAGAGCCAACGCACAATTACAACGACTATCTCTGGTGGCGTGTAGTTCCAGACGAGATCGAAATTGACATTCCCGATGAAGAGTTTTAAAAAACCCTCGGTGACCATGTCTGGATACAATTTTCAATTTTGCTTTTTTTTAGTTCATTGTGTACATATTTCATTTGCTTAAATTCCCGTTCATTTTATTAAAAACAAAACAAAAATAGACGTTACTTATGTATCACTTTTTAAGATAGAGCACTTTAATTTATTTCTAAATGCTTTCATTCAATCATCACAGATCCAGTACTTTAAGTTCATTTGGTTGTGTACAATTTTTTCTTATATAAATCAATGTACATTGAGTTAACAAATGTGAATCAATTAAAAAGGAAAACTGAATTACGTCCATCTTGTGGCTATTTTGTTCTAGATATAATTAGGCGAAGTATTGTATACCATTTCTTTTTCACTAGTCTTTTCTCTGTCCGATGATATTCAGAAGATACGAATATACACGTTATGTAAAAGCTAAAACTTTTAGATAAGGCTATGGTGACTATAAAACTTTCACCATAATACATTCGTTCTAGGCATCTTCAGGTGTTCAACATTCAAGCAGAAAGAGGAAAAATGAATCCCAAATATAAAATTTGTAAAGCGTTAACATCTCGGTAGACGACATTGAAATGGATGTAGTTAGACATGCATTCTATTGCTTGAATCCTATGTTGGTATCCTACTGAAGGAAATGTAAGGCAGATATTGACATCAATTGTATTTTTTAACCCTTATTCACAAAAGCTTCAAGCTCTCAAAAAATTATAAAGTCAGTTGTTGAAGGCATATAATTACAGAAAAACATCTTTCATATTTAGTATAACTTTCAAATACTCGAGTTAACATTTGAGAAAGTTATTGCTCTAAAAAACAAAATTGTATAGATATGCATATAAATTCAGTATATAAAGCAGTCACAAGCTGCATGTTAATAAAAGAAAATTTGAACTTGGAAAAAAGTGGATTTAAATTACATTCACATCAAACGCTCGCTTTCACACCACAATTTCCTAATAAATAAGGAAAGCATTTCACATATACATCTATACAGTATTACATACGCTCGTCCCATTCGTGCAAAATTTGAAATCGGGTCGTAACAACAAGTAATTGTGACGATTAAGTTCACGGTTTCTCTTACTACAAGTACATGGATGGCATATGAGAAATTGCTCTACTGTACATCGAAAAATTAAGAAAAAATATCACCTGTTAACTTTTCTATTGTTAATCACAGAAAATAAAAAATTTAAACAAGAACATGAATATGGCCGTTGATGATATGAAAAAACAATGAATTGAGAAACGGATATGGAGCAGAGCAATTCTCTGGAAGCCCTGTGGCAGAAAAATAATTCATCCGTGTGATAAATTATATATAAAATGAAATATACAGTACATATTTAAAAGGGAGCTCCAAGGATACGAATCAACGAGACAGGTTGGAGCTGGAATTTGCCGAGCCCGTGCTTGCGGCCACAAATGTGTCGCCATGACGTTCGTCATCATGAGGCATCAAACGATAGAGTGGGGCTTGTTCCAAGATGGCATCTACTGCATCTTCACGTCCAAGTCCCATCAACTTGGTGACTAGAGATCCAATGGTGCAGTTGGCCGTTGTGCGCATCCACTCATCAAGGAGACGAGAAGTTTTGCACAATGACATACCATCGTCCACGTTTGGCAGTTGGTCAGACAACCCTAACAACACAGCGAACATGCACCAATCTCTGCCCAACGGATCAGGTGGATCC
The DNA here is from genome assembly GCA_034695005.1 of Cryptops parisi. Taxonomy (NCBI): domain Eukaryota; kingdom Metazoa; phylum Arthropoda; class Chilopoda; order Scolopendromorpha; family Cryptopidae; genus Cryptops; species Cryptops parisi. The sequence continues at coordinate 39,601 of JAQIWH010000511.1, read as the reverse complement.
AATAAGGAGCCTAGTTTCTGACGAAGAGGCAATGGCAGTAAGGAAATGGGCAGATCTTGCCCAAGAAGAACACCAGGAGGGGCCGTTTTGCTACCGAAGAACAGCAACTCGGTCAACGACTCTTTTAGGTTATTGTTGCTATTCTGTACTTTAGCAACCCCTCCGCTTGTGACTAATGCATTCATGAGAAGTTGGGGTTCGTACGTAAGAGTTTCACTGACGTGCTCCTTCAAGTGTTTGGGGTTCATGATGTGGCGACGAAAGATAATTCCGGGGCACATCTCTCCTAGAACCTGCTCCACAATTACGACCAAGTCTTCCATAAAGTAGAAATTAGCAACCGCTTCGGAAGAGGGGCCTCGAACTTTGAGTTCGATCACTTCACCCTGTTCTTCCAATGTGAGAATACCCTCCATGTTTCCACTGCAAAACTTGGAACCTTGACACCATTGATAAAGATCACTTTCTGGGTCCTGGTGCAACAAGGCCATTCTTCTCAATTGAACCTTGTCGAAGAATATTTCGAACAAGAAATTAATGCCACAACAATAAATTCCTGCAACACCTCAACCAAGTTAATAAGAATATTTATGCTTTCTGTGATGATATACAGGGTATCCACAATGAGATCTACACATTTGAAAACTCCATTATTATATATCAGGTTATACCAATATGATGCTCAGTAGCATGAAAGTGAAAATTAAACGGTTTTTGTGGGAATTTTGTAGCTTGCGTCAGAGAGACAGTGACCCTGCAGTCTTTTCCCAGAAAGGTTACTCAAATAGGTTCACTATCATTTTTAGTGTCAGTTATGGCTATGTGTGTATGTATTTATTTATTTATTTACCTTCAAACTGTATGTGTTTAAAGTGTTTGGATACCATTATGGACACCCTGTACAATACCATAAATCAATGGCCATCGAATAATACCTATATAGAAATACCCCAAAACAAAAGTCTGTCAAGATGCTCACCTGAATCCTCGTGAAAATGCACTTCAATAAATACTGACATCCTGGAGGATTCCGAAATTGTACACCAGCGTATTTCCCATCTCCATAATGAATGGGATCTTCATCCCACAATCCCGGCAATGTTTCAACAAAGTTAAAACACGGAAATTCATACTCAATGTCGCCATCATTTTCGCACTGTGTACACACATACAAAGACTCCAATACCTAGAATTCAAAACACATTCAAATCATCGCTCAGGGTAGTCACATGCCCAATAAATAGCTAAAAAATACACACCTGAAGCAAATCAAGCGGATCCGATTCTGGAAACAGAAGCTGAAAGTCATCAATTGTGTAACATCCAGTTACTCGTGCCAGTTCTATCTGCTCGTGAGAAAGCATAAATCCAATAATGTCCGAACATAACCATCGAGGACTCAACACAACCATATCGTGCATGTCGGACTTCATGTAGAGCATCTAGCGATACGACGTTAACAGGTTGAGCAAAATTCAGATATAGCGTTAAGATTCTAATCCCAAACGACATCATCTTTTACCTCTCCCATAAACTGAAGCTGTTGAACAACTTCTCGCATGTGTTCTTCTCCCGTCAAAGGATTCACTTTGGAGTGAATCATTTCAGTAAACTGTTGCCATGAGACCACTGGAAAGGAAGCGGATGTCCGTCGCCAGATTGGCAATTGTGCAATCATGCAGTCTAAAAACCCTGTTGATTTTGGAAGAGCCTGAAATGGATTTTCCATTTGTTCCGTCATTCAACCTTCATTCAGCATCATTAATCAGCGTTTCAGCTTAACTTACCTGAACAACTTTTGATTTAACGTCTGTCAAATAAAACTTGAAGGCTTTTAATGATGGTGCATTGGCAACGTGAGCATCGAGAACAAAGATGTGATTATGTAGATCAAATATGTGTTGAAACTTGTTTCGAGCCTCTTGGTGAACAGCCTCAGCATCACCACTCACAAATTCTCCCGTTGTGTTTTTAGGACAGTGGCTGACATCAGCATGCGTTGCTAACAAAGCTACTTTAGCAGCTTTACTACTCCTGCCACAAGCTCCTGGAGATTCATAATTTAAACCAAACAAGTATTATTAGTTTTTTTATCATCAATATACAGAATGTTCCTGAAAGGGCCAGACAACTCTTGACCACAAATACTGCACATCAAAACAAACCAAAAAGTCATATGATCATGGATCCAATGTATACTCATTGGCATACCTACAGCGATTAAAGACGACAGGCCTGTGCACTTATGTGACTTCAGCCTGTGTTATTTCAGAATGGAAGCATTTCTAGTTGATACGAGTTGTTTGCTTTATTTTGATGGGTAGCATCTGCAGTTAAACACATTCTACACGAACAGTGATAAATCATCTCACCGAGTGGCTCCACGGTGGCAAGCCTTGCTTGTAGAAAGGTTAACCAAAACGTAACTTGTTGGATTTGAGTTTCAAGTTTGTCCGCTAAATTGAAGACCACAATATGCAAGCAGTCGTTATCACCGATGAAGTGGTCATACAACATAAAATACGGTTCTTGGCCTGAGAACTCCCACAAACTGAGATCTCCAACACCTGCAAATAAATCCATTTGATTTACCAAAACACACAACGCACTGTTTTGGCTGAAATTAATTGAATTTCAGAGCTACAGTTGAACAATGGAATTTAACAACGAAGAAGCCTACCTGACACAGATAGTTGATGGATATCGATTCCCCGTGTATATGTATCACTTTCTGTGGAGATGGAAGGCTGGGAAGTACTTTTACTTGGTGTGTTTAACTCAAAACTTGATTTGCTGCTAGGAGATCCTGCATAAAAAAAATTATGATATAAATGAACAATTTTTATTTGTCAAGAACTAAAATAGCCATTTTGGGTGTTTTAATTACACACCTGCTCGACTTTTAGACCCAAGGTTCAAGGAAGAAGAATTGGAACGCGAACGTCGAAACAAACTACTGAAATAACCACACTTCATGGAATCAATAAGAGTTGTTTTTCCAACACGACTACTTCCAAAAAACTTCACTTTGATGCGACTAATTGGTTGTCCCGATGGAATCAGCTGTGAAATGTACTCTTCTCGTACCTGTTCCTAAATTTCCCCACATTAGAATGTTTTCAGTTTATTTAACTTGACTAAAAAATTTAGTAAACTACTGCAATAGTAGGCCTATAAAAGCCCCATGTACTCACATTTCGAAGCCTATTTAACAAGTCACCAATAGCTGTATGGCCCTGAGCAAGTGCTGTTATTTCTGCTGCAATTCCATCCTAAAATTTAATAGTCACAACACATGTTAATAAGCCGATACTAATAGGCTAATATAACAATATCAAAAAAATAAAAATGAAGCCATACTTTATTTTTTTGGTCTACTTTGCAACCAGCTAGGCAAAGACATCTTACAACTTCTGTATGTCCATGTTTTGCTGCTAAATGTAATGGATACAACCCAGCCTAAAAAATCATTTGAAAACAAAAGCATGTTAAATTTCAACAAGAAGTCTATGAGCAGCCTAAAGAAAAATGTATATGTTCTTTGAACTAAGATCTAAAATAAACGTGAATACCTTATTTGGGATGTCAACATTGCAACCGAATGCACAAAGGGTTTGGGCCAATGGAAGCAAACCTTCCCTCGACACCAAATGTATAGGAGTCTCTCCATGCTAAATTTTATCAAACAGAGAAATTTTGTAATAATTATAAAATAATAGTTATAAAAATTTAGAATATCCTGAATGGTATAGTTAAATTCCAACCAGATGCTAGGCATTAAAACAAAGCAATAAGGCCACAACGATAGGTCTAGAAATGCATACTCATTTGCATACCTACAGTGATTGACACAATAGGCCTATGCATTTACATGGCTTCATCCTGTGTTATCTTGAAAAGATATATATTTATATATGGAACATATATAAACATAACCAAACCAATGTTTATATGGGTTGTTTTGATGCATAGCATCTGTGTGGTTAAAATTTTTACTAGACCTTTCAGCAACACCCTGTATATAATAAATAATGAGGTCACTCACAGAATCTGCAATATCAATCTGACACCCTGCATGAAGCAGTAACATTGCAGCAAGAACATGATGCCTTCGAATAGCCAAATGAAGCGCTGTATTGCCTCGCTAGAATAAAATACATACAAATAACGAATGTGCATAGAGTAATTGTTGCAAACAAATAGTATAAATGCATAACATAGATTTAATACTTTGTCAAGAAAATCCAACTGAGCTCCTGCCTCGACTAAACAGTGGACACTGTCAACGTGGCCACGAGCAGCAGCGCAATGCAAAGGAGTTTCTTTTTCCTGCGAAAATGTTAGTCAAGTTACCAAACAATCCATCAACAAATATACTGAAACATGAATGAACAAAAGCGATAGAAACCACTACAACCCTAACAAGTGTAAATGCAACCTGTTTTCACACATCCAACCCACCTTATTCAAACCATTCAAATTAGCCCCTGCAGTGCACAGTGCTTGTACAATGGCAGAAAAACCATGCCACACAGCAATGTGCAAAGCACTCTCCATGTGCTGTTCAAAACAAGAACAAAAATAAAGCAAATCATAAACAGAAAATTGCAAATGAAAATATAAAGTGTACAGTATGCAACACAAAAAGCAGCAAATTGTGAAATCTTTAAAATTATATTTTAAAAAAGAAGAAGCTGGTGTTTCAGTTGTATGTGCTGCTATTGACCCTACGGTCTTGTGCGTGAATGCAAAACATGTATCGGCAAAACAAGTGAAATCCATACACATATACAGTATACGACATGGAACCAGAACCCAGCACATTACCTCATCCAAAAGATTGAGATTTGCTCTCACAGAACATACATAATGAACAACAGCGGTATGTCCATAACGACAAGCAACATGCAGTGGACTTTCACCTGCCTATAATAAAAATTTTGTTTACGCATTTCATTAACCACCAAGCCAATTACAGTTCCACCCAAACAGAATAACGAATTCAAGCATAAAATACTTTGTTTTGTTCATCAATTCCAAGTCCAGCTTCTTTCAGAAACTTGATCACGTTTACATGGCCTTGCCGGGCAGCCCAGTACATAGCGCTTTCTCCATGCTGAAAAAAACATTATGTATTTTGTATGATTTTGTATTATGAACTTTGTAAATACAAAATACAATACAATAACCATTTTGTGTTGAAATATACTTACATTATCAAGAAGTTTTAAATTGACACTTTTCGAATGCAGAAGCTTGATAATTTCTAGATGACCAAGACCAGCAGCAAAATGCAATACTGTTTCACCATGCTTCAAAGAAATCAAATTTTATTATGCATTCTAAAAATGTGAATCTGTTCTGGAATCTTTACAAAGGAAAAGAGTTAACAAACCTTATTGGTTTGATTCACATCAACATTCGCAACTGATAAGAGTTCCTTTAACCCTTCTACGTTTCCTTCTTCAACAGCACAGAACATTGCAGAAACCACAAAATTTTCATCCTAAAAATTGATCAAATTGATACAAACATAAAACTCACCACTCTTACTATTGCTAGAACACAGAATCCATTAGTTAGCCCGAAGAACCAATTTTCAGGTTTAAACAAAGCAAAAATATTGTCAAATAAGTGTCATGAAGCAAAAACGTTAGGAAAATATGAAAACTTCTCACTGTTGCGGTCCACATACTTGTTTTTAAAGTGAAATAAATAAATAAATTAAGCTATTTAGAGTAGTAATATATTAGTAAGAGATCATACCTCACAACCTACTGAAACTAATGTTCATGTCGGCATGACCAAAGACCTTGTGAAGATTACAAGGCATAAAGTGTGCAATAAAATTGTTTGCTGATGACATTAAGTATTTTAATTGTGACAGCAGTAATAAGAAATGTCAATTATCAATTTCAAACAAAACAAAACGACTAGCAATTAAAAACAACAACTTCGGAATATCTGAATTTGAATCATGTCAAGAAATTTATTAATATATAAATTTTATTTTATTATTGTTTGCAAAATAAAATAAAACTATAAAATTTATTTAATTGCAAAATAAATTAAAAATTAAAGTGACCAAAAAAAAAAAATCAATTTATTAAATGTGGAACTTAATAAATGTGATTAATTTTATGCAACTGATGCAGTTTAATGAATAAGTTGCATCTTGTACATGCGTAATATTTTTACAATAATATGGAAAAAATCGACAAACAGCGAATTTTTAACTAAATTATATGATGATATAATGTAATAAGAAAACAAATAAAAATATGATTGTATTGTAAAAATTTATTTCATAGGATATAAGACATCCTTGTTAATCAAGTAGTTTAGTCAAGTAGTTATTCAAGTAACTTCTGTTTCATCAGAAATGTCTGATCTACCCCAGAGTAATAATGAAATAATTTTTCCAAATAAAAGTAGCATCTATGAAATACTAATAAGTGTATTATTATAACTTTCACACACATTACTTGTGGATCTACTCAAGACTCGTTAGTGATCAGCAAACTTATGTGATGTGTTAAAAACTTTGCTGATGATACAAAGAAAAATTATAATAAACCTCGAAGCATAGCAAAAAATTAAACACTCACCGTAGCTTGTGGCAGCTCACCACTGTGTCCATCAACCATATCGTTGCTCCGACTATGTAGTAAGCGTGTGCTACGAGACAGTCTGTTGCACAGAGCCACTATTTTCATTGATTGCTATTTAAAGAAAAATAATATTTTTTCATGTTATATTTTGCAAAACCAAAAAACTTGAAAAATGTAAATGGTCAAGACATTCCTGCAATATTATAACACGTTTTTAAAAAAAACAAACTATATAAGTATATAAACCTGCTTATCAAAATCATTAAATATTTGTTTGCAGAATATTAATTTAACCAACATCTGGGAGCTAGTGTTTAATTGAACAAGACAGTAAAATAAAATAAAATAAATAACTATTATTATCCTACCTTCCAACGTCTCTTAGCATTGAACTTTTTCAGTTTGTCAATATTGATTTCTTTCTCCTTCTGCACAGTCTTCTCAATATGAGATCGAGGCTAGGAAAATGATAAATCCATAACAATTACACATGACAAACGCACTCTTTTACATATTTTTTATAATAATTATTTTCTCGGGCGGACAAAATTTTTCAATTTTCCATTTGCATGCAATTTTTCTCATAGAAATTTTGTAAACGGGATATATATGTTATGGAATGTGTAAAGAACAGCAATCTTTTTAAAGTAGACAAGCGCAAACTTTTTTTGCAAGTAATTTTTCAGGGATTAAACCACAGTATGTTTCAATCCGAAACTCTGGATGTTTAATTCTGAATTGCAGAACAATTTTGTTAACTAACAGCACCGTCAAATTTTTGGCTGCAAAAGCTAATTTTTGGGTGGTGCAGAAAAAAAAAATGTTGGAAAAAATATACAAATTTTTCAACCAATTGGGAAATTAGTAATCTCAAAATCTGTGAAGAAGAAAAAAATAGCTCAAAATAAATAATTATGGGCATAAATTGCGGATTTGTGTCCTAGCCAAGACAACGTAAACAATCACCTTCCAGCCAAACGGTACATTAACAACGAAAAACAAAGTTCCGATGAGCAACCTACATTTACTTAATGCACTTTGACTGATTGCAATCTACATATGCTTTAAATGAATAAAGTAATAACATGAAATAACTAACCTGAATCCAAGGATGATGCAGACATTGCTTGACAGTTGCTCGCTTTCTGCAATGATAAGAACGCGAAATCAATGCTGGAGCAGGAGCAAGCATGGATCAATATTTGGGGGCTTCCCATGCCACAAAGCATGGGTAGGACTCATAATGAAATAAATTTCAACAATTCCATTTCCTACTAGTCTGGTGAAAAATAATCAGACCTAAGTGCTTGGATCTCAAGTTACTATTATAATGTCTTAATGGTCAGTGTGATGTTGGTTTTGATTTTGAACATGAAAAACCCATTAGTAATATGGGATAACTAACACTTGTGATACGACAAGAGCAGGGGGATAGGTGGTGAAAATGAAAACAAACTCATCATTCAGAAATTTTGCGTTTTTAGAAAACGTCATTCTAATCATTAAGCAACCTAACTTTTTTTTTTTCAACATTAATATGAAAAACATTAAATAACTTTAACATATAAAAAATAATCATGTATAATAATAGTGTCCAAAATCAATGTGGAATTTATTTTTGTATTAAAAACCTGCATCTCAACAGCGTGCCATAAAAAAAATGCAATGTATAAAAGAAGCTGCATTATAAACGCTGCGGCGAAAAAACAAAGAAAAAACTAGCACCATTTGTCTTGTGTCCATCTTTGTACTGTACAAATTCCTTGCCCAAGTCATGTTGGACTAGTCCAATATGCGTTAAATGTACTATAAGGTGCTCAAAAAGAAATGCGACCCATAAAAATGAACGCATGTATCGGTGAATTAAAAGATTCTTCAAATGTGTTAATGAGTATGCGCACAAGTGTTCATAATGAATCATATACTTAAACACATGTTTTTGATATTGTACTTAAGAATAACTGAAATAAAAAAAAATGCAACAAAGTTACAATAAGCTATGCATTCTGCGTTGTTTGTGTTACTCTTGAATGTGGAAATTCAAAACTCACCCGTTCAATACTAAGTTTATTATTATCTTGATTATCAATTTAATTCAATAAATATTCTAAGTTATTTGGTTTTAAATTATTTGGTGGCTCAACCGGTTTATATCAAGTAAGACAAAGAAGTTTACACAGGATACCATAGGAGAGGGATACTTAGAAATCTCATGTAGACAAGAAATGAGTTGATAACATCCTAGTGCTTGACCACTTGGACAATGATTGAATGTGCATGTTAAGAGAGGAAAACTTTCCAAGCAGACTTTTGCGGAGATCAATTAACAAAGATGCTCACGCTAGCAACAGACAGAAACAAAGTAACAAATAATATAGAGACGACACTATCCAAAAATAAAAAACAGAAACCAGCATTGAAAAAAAAATTAAATGTTAACAGAGAAAATTCTTGACAAGTTGTAAAAACCACAAATGCATTAAACACTCAAAATTGCTGATATTCCAAAAGATGCATTACAAACAAAGCCTTGCACAAAGCCCTTTTCAGCCTGCCCCAGCCTGTTTGGCAAGCTGAGCGCGTTAACGGGCTAGCTTCAGCTCGTTCATCCTATGCGATAGCATGCGATGACCTGACAGACTACATTTTTTATTATATTTTGTCATGTCTTATGCGATAGCATGAGATAAACTGACGAGTTGAAGTTAGTCCGTAAACGAGCTCAGCCCACTAAGTGAGCTGAAGCGGGCTGAAAAAGGCTTGTGCAAGGCTCTGATTACAAATGCCCATAGCTCTCATACAAACGAGGCAATAATAAACTGGATAAACGACTGCTGACAGACTGAATTACACCATCAAACTTGAGGTCCTCCTACCAAACTTTCAGAACTAAAAGTTCACAATACCTAAGTTTCAAGACTCCATGGGTTTGTCCATGGAGAAATGAAAACAAGCCAGGCTGACATGGGCACATAAATTAGCAAACCAGTGTAGTTATTGTCAAGTTCATCATGCTTTTTTTTTGTCAATTTGTTTTGATAACAAATCGAATTGTGACTCCTTATAACAAAATGAAAATTAATCGTGAATTTTTCGGTATCGGTCTTACTTAATATGATCTTTTAAAATGAATCATCAAGTTATAATATCTAAACAAATCTTTCTTTGGTATGTTAAGTTTCATTCAACCTCAACTCAAAAGAATTTACTCACCTCTAAAGTGCTAATTAAAATTAATAACTTATTTCAATAATATAATGTTCAATTTTTAAGTAAACCCTAAATCTTTTGAAACCGCACACCTCGATACTCGATAAAAGTTTGGCAATGAAAGTGGGTGCAGTTTTTAGGGGGGGGGGGAGTGAGTTTAACAATGGGTCAACTTTATATTTGTAGTCAAATCATTTTATATTTGGACGCAGGACTGTAGCCAGAGGGGTGCCCCCTCCCCCCAAATCGATGAAACATTTCCTATGTTAAAAATCATGTTTTTTCCATTATTTAAGTGTTTGGCTCCACCCCAAAAAAATAAGACCTGTTTGGACGAGTTAAAAACATCTAAAATTTTAGTTGGAACAGTGAATATGGTATATCTGAGTATTTTGATCTCACTTGGCTTAAACTTGATTTAATGGATAGTTAAAAGCGATAATTTAACTAGACAGCTTACTGTACAAACAAAACTAGAATAGTTTCAGATTCTATTATAGTTAAAGATACTATTATAGCTTTAGATTCCCAAAATTTTTCCCATGCTAGTGTTGAGATGCAGATTCATCCACACACACAAAATTACTATAATACAACGCTCAAAGCTTTAACATTTTCTATAAAACCATTATTGTAGTAATTCTAATTATCTAATTATTACATCTAATTATTTACTAATGTTCCAGCACATTAAAATGTACAACTAAATGGCAATTAAATTTCTGTAACCTCAATGGTATATAAATGGAGAAATACTGTTAACAAGTGGTTAGCATAACAAATTCCATGCAAATAAATTTAAGTGGAAGCTATTTACTTAAAGGAGCTAAAAGTTAAATATAGTAGTATCACCATCCTAGAAGTATTTAGTTTCATTGTGTAACTATCAATTGTCAATTATCAATTAAATCAGTACCATATCTTCCCGGATATAAGACTCACTCAAATTTACGATGCACCCAAATTTGTTACTTTTAGGGATTTGGGTGAAAAATGAATTTATATAGAATGCATCCAACTATAAGACGCACACATGAAAAGTAGATAAGTATTATAAATTTAAAGAGAGCACCGGCCTTAGTTATTTCATTGTCATGTGGCCCTCAGACTTCATTGAAATCAGAAATACAGGATGATGATAGAAATGGAACAGGATTTTACACTGCAGAAAGAACCGGAAAAACCTTGAGAAAACCTGCCCCCGTGGTGTCAGACCCCAAACCGAATCCACATGACACAAGTGGGAAGCGAACCCAGGCCACTACCACCAAAGATGAATGTAAAAAAACAGCTTACTAAAAAATGAAACTTAAGCTCCGATTGTAATGTGTTTTGTAATAAAGAAACTGGATACTAAAGACTGCAAATTACATAGTCATTCATACTAATTTTTATGTTGTACCAATAATATAATAAATACTTATTTTTTAATTGTACCTAAACGTGTATTTTAATTTATATAAGACATTCACGCATACAAAGTGCAACTAGTGAGCACCATGTGTAAAATCTTGTACAAGACGCATCTTATACTCATGAAAATACGGTAATTCCCAACTTTTAGCCAATGCGGATGATATTAAAATAAAAAGTCATAAAAGGAATGAAAAACTAAACATAAAAAAAAGTGTCCAAGAAGTCTAAGAATGCTTAAGCAGAATTACACTTTTTTTTCCAGATGTCCACTCAAGATTTTTGTTAGTTTAAAATTTGTTATATTTTTGGAATAAAATTTCTGCATATACTGTACTAACTCTAGTATTATATCATATACAAATGGAAATTGAGCAAATTAATTTGTGAATTTACATTATAAGATGTACTTTACTAATTCCAAATGGCAACATCGATTGTAACATACAATGCATGACAACCCAACTCACTGAAACTATAGGTAGCTGATATTTAAAAACTTAATTCAGTGCAGTCTCATCTTATAAGATCAAATTCAAAATTACCTTGGAGAGCATCTTAGTCATTCGTAAGTAAGATTTGAGTATAATTTAGGAACCGTTTTGCATGTATGTAAGGATTCATGTTGTACAAAAATATTTATACCTGAACCCTAGAATCAAGCTTGTATTCTCGTATGACTAGTAAGCTCAGAACCATTTTAATATGATTGCAAATAATTACTGATTTATCGAACTACAGATGTCTTCCCAACCGGTGCCATGACCAGGATGATCACTAATACTCAAAACAGCTAAATTAGCATTGCATGAAGCTCACACTATGTGATATGAAAACCAAGACTGACTGAGACACAGTTGGTTCATATCTACTGTGCATATTATTGAACACTTCATAGCATATTCACTGAAGTGAAGAGACAAGTGAAATTGTCCCAACTATGTAAATCATCGCTGTTCATTTATGTTTTCAATTTTCCCACTCAACCTCCCTCAAGTGCATAGTTAAACTTGTATTAAGTAAAGTAAGTGCACAATGCGAAAGTACTGTAAGATACTACATTATTATAAGTGACAATGGCCATGCAATTGAAACACTTGAACACAAACCTCGGATCCTTGATAAATAAGCGTCTTATGAAATCCTTTGCCGGTTCACTTGTATGAGCAAAGTACTCTTCATCAAAGTAGTAATCAATAGCCGATATGTTTTCATAGGTATCTTGCTGATCTTCGCCCAAAAATGGAGATGCACCACTCAATCTGTAAACATTATAAACATTTGAAACTAATACCTATGTTATTACAATTTTATGCTAAATTACAAGACAAAAAACAACAATATGTATATAGGTACACATAGCTTACAAAATATATGTGATCACTCCTACACTCCACATATCGGTACCAAGGCACAAGGGTTCATAATTCACTACTTCAGGTGCTAGTTTTCAAATAAAATTACGAAAATACGAAAATAAAAATCTACAGTGACATGCTGAAATTGAAGTTGAGATCTATCAAGCGCAACTAAATACATTTTTGAAATATTTGAAATAAGATTGAATGCAAATAAAATTAAAATTCATGAAATATCTACATATTATAACTAATTATATCTGAATACAGTCGTTCAACTCCAATTCTACAAATATTTAGTTGCATTTGCAAAACAAACAAACAATTGACAGGCATCCAATACTTGCTTAGTATAAATAAACTATTCCACACTGTAGTATACATAAAACAAAGTTGCTAATCATGTTTTTTGATGCCCTGTTGTCAGATTCATTCCTGAATCAACCACCATTTTGTTAGTTATTTCCTATGAGCTATTAAAGCTACTGGGATTATAGCTAATTCAGTAATGAGGGTGATTAAATAATAATAATTGACGGCTGCCAACTGACAAAGTTTGCAGATTGCAATAAAAACTTTGCAGGGTATCCTCATCATCAATTATTATCCTTCACTTGCAATCCATATTTGTAGTGGATACACCAAACCAGGTTAATTTCATTTCATGTGTACAACACACACTGCAGTCTATACTATCTAAACTAATTTAATAGCAAACAACGCATTCAATTATGGACGGGCTGCATAAACCAAAAAAAAAAATGTCAAGCAAACTACTGTACACATTAACATTGCCACTAACATAATAATGACGTTATATATATATATTGCTAGCCACATACTTACACACTGTACATTCACAAGAAACATCTTACCTATGAATTCAGGTGTGCCAATCATTTCTCTAATATCAATTCCAGGCAAAATTCTTCTTGACAATCCAAAATCTATAAGCTTCACTACAGGTGAATGACCAGTGGATTTAAGTAGCATGATATTCTCTGGCTGAAATTTACAACAAAAACAAACAAATAAATAAATAAATAACAACATGAAATGAAACTCATGATAATGGAAAAAAATATTTAAATATATGATTTGAAAATTTTTACTTTTAAATCTAGGTGTGCGATATTTTTGTTGTGAAGATGGTCCAATCCTTCCAGAATCTGCTTGATAAAAAATGCAGCATCTTTCTCATTGAGCTTCTCTTTTTCTGATATGTAATCAAATAATTCTCCTCCCCAAACACTGAAGTGAAAGATAAATAAATAAATAATTAATCAATTAATTAATTATAACAGTAATACAGCATAGCTTGATTGCTTCGAAAACATGAATCTTACAGTTCAAGAACTAGGATAACATCGGTGTTGTTTTCATACACATCGTGTAAGCTGATTACATTCTTATGACGCATTTCAGACAGAATGTCAACTTCTTTACGAATGTCATCGATTCGAGCTCCCCGCCTACTGCTAGCAATTCGCTTTTTCCTGATGAATTTAGCAGCATATTCAACGTTGGACTTCTTATTTCTACATCTTCTCACCACAGCCCACTGGCCACTGAAAATTAAACAACAACAAAATTACTACATTAAAAAAAAATTTTAAACAATGATTGATATCCATAGCAATAACAATTCAGTAAAATTCAGATATACTTAGCAAAAAATAATGCTCTCTTTATTCAAGTGCACTACTCATCTGATTTATTTTGTTTTGTAGGGGATAATGCAATTAAACTTGTTACTTCATCTATAGTACAGATTAAATGGACAGGAAACAAAACAACCTTGAAAGTGAGCTGAGTGAAACAAGGCCACTTAACAGAAATGCATTGTGAATGCATTCATTGTTTAATTGAAATTGTCAATTATTATTTATGGTTTAATTTAAAAACCAGAAAATATTAAAATCCACCTTTTTCTGTGACCTATTCTTTCACATGAAGGGAAATGTAAATACCAAAAAAATAGATCAACAAAAAAGTTAATCCACATAGATTAGTCACTGCACTGATCTTAGCATTGACACTTTGTTTACATACAGTAACAATTACACAATTCTAATTAAGACATTTAGCCACTATTAATTGGCGACAACATTAAATTTTTAATACTTTATTATGATATGACCCTTGTATATCAGGTGTATTAACATTCCTAAACTTAAATGCATAAAAATGTGATATTCTTTTTTAATTCTAGAACTGCAACATTTTCAGATAATAACACACTATTAAATGGCTAATAACTGTTCAGTCACTACAAGTCATTTAATGCTCTATTTTTTTTCTGGGATCTTTTAAAACAAAGTGCAATTTTTTTTTGTTTTCATGTTGAAAATCCAAGATGAAAAGTTCCAAACACACTCAAGGTTGTTCTTCAGGAACCCTGCAAAGACCTAAGGGCGAAAGTGTCTGATTTCCTACCAGTGGTTATGCAGGAATTTCACAAATTACAGGCCAGACAAACAAAGGCCATGCACTAATATAGGTTGAGAAAAAGAATTTATCCCTTCTGGCAAGTTGATACCACTTGATTTTTAGACTAACCAACTACCAACACTAAAATGTACAAAGCAGAGGCAGAGCAAATTATAGAAGCGCAAAAGTCAATTTGTCTTGATAAATTGTCTTTTCGTGATTTTACTTCACCACTAAACTAAGG
This sequence comes from Cryptops parisi, assembly GCA_034695005.1. Classification (NCBI taxonomy): domain Eukaryota; kingdom Metazoa; phylum Arthropoda; class Chilopoda; order Scolopendromorpha; family Cryptopidae; genus Cryptops; species Cryptops parisi. Next base: position 24,335 of record JAQIWH010000511.1, on the reverse strand, counting down.
AAATTGATTCCAAATGTATGTGCTGGATTATAGTTCATTGTTTTCTTATGTAAGTAATTACTTTCAAAGTTTTGGATAAAATAAAAACATCTGCAATGGAAAAGGAACATGCAAAATATTGAAATTGTGGGGTTGAGTTGTCATCATTACCAGAGAAATTAATAATAATAATAAGAAAAAAAAGGAAATTCTTGCACTTGAACTTGGCAGCAGCATACATGAATACAATTCTGAGAAAGTGCAACTCTTCTTCACAAGATTAGTGCAGAGGTTAATAACAAAAAGTCAACAAAATGCATGGCCTTGTCCCTCTTGCAAACATACCTAAAAAATCAAGAGGTTATTGTCCTCTGCTAGATAATGTTTGATCAGTCGATAAATCAAACATCTTTTGAGCTACTTTATATTAGCATTGACAACCAATGAAACAATAGCTTACTTAAAATGAACTGATCCACATACACCCAAAATAAAGAAAGGAAGGAAAAAAGGAACCTGGGATATCACAAGTTTGATCTGCTTCCCACACATACTCCTTTAGGTTGAAAAACTGTGTACTCAGATTCTACTATTGAATAATGTATCAATTCAAATGAGTTTATGCCAATGTCTTCTTTACTGGTAAATTTTGCATTGCAAGCTTAATTTTAAGAGAATAATGCAACAGATTGTTTTTTTTTTTTGTTTTCTTTTTCATTTATGCAATCCTGCTTTTTCCGTGTTCCGCTGATACAGCAGATTTTCATGAAGTTCATACACAATGTTTCACACCATTTCAGCGGTTTTAACATGATGCACACTGTGCACTGTATATCCATTTAAATTTTGTATCTTATTTTAGCAGTAGCTTCATTTTGCACATATACCGTATTTTCACGAATATAAGACACATCTTATACAAGATTTTACACAAGGGGCTCCTTAGTGGGAGAGGAAGGACAATAAAAAGAATGCATGAAGGTTATGTTGTTCTTTATGCAGAAAAAAAACCTCTTATTAATTAACTGCATGTGACAGGTAACCGTTAACTTGCAGTAGATCCAGTCCACATCAGCTCCTTATCTTATATAAATTATAATAAACTAGGTACAATAAAAAATAATTATTTATTATATTATTGGTAAAATATAACAAAAAAGTATGAGTGTGTTATTCGGGGTCTTCATTATCGTCTAGTGTCTGTATTACAAAACACATTTCATTAGAGCTAATTACAGCTTAAGTTTCATTGTTCAATAAGATTTTTCTCATGTGTGCATCTTATATAATTCTTTTTTTTTTTCAAAATCCATTTTTATTCAAACCCCTAAGAGTCGCATCTTATATTTTAGTGTCTTATATTAGCGAAAATACAATAATATGTAACACGGTAATAGGTAACATGTTATTAGGCTTTTTCACATCAATTCGAAAATGAAAACTAGCTTTTCTATTTTTCACCGATTATAACTTTTTGGCAGGGGTCTGAAACCTAACCCACCTTATAATCAGGCCTCTACTGCTTTATCACAGTCAAACATATATTTTTTAAAAATAATAATTTCATACAAACATGTTATTTTAAACTATGTTTGTATGAAATTCTGCAACTTTCTCCACCGAATCAAGAAAGTATGTTTGAACTAACGTTCCACAATAATAACAATCCAACTACAAATATGCTTAATGAATATTAACGAGAAATGTCATCCAATGCAAACACATAGTATCCAATTATTTAAGCCTGATTAACGGATTTTTTTATGTATAAACAAGCTCTTTTAAATCGCTTAGCTCGAGGCTGGATCTACTGCAAGTTAACGGTTACCTGTCACATGCAGTTAATTAATAAGAGTTTTTTTTTCTGCATAAAGAACAACATAACCTTCATGCATTCTTTTTATTGTCCTTCCTCTCTCAGCATTTTATTACAGCATCCTGATTAAAATGCCCAGGCGCTATGTAAACAACACAAAAGTTGGAAGTTAGTTCTTTTTTTTATGTCTCATTAATACTTATGAAACATCGTTTGCATGAAAAGAGAAGGCGAAATTTGCTGGTCAATTCTTTTTTGGACTATGGTTCCCACAACCTATTGGTGATGGCAATGACCTCAAGAGTCAACCTGCCCTAAGAGCGAAAGCAGAAAACCTGTCTGCTGATCTCCAGGTGGTTTTTGGTTGGGCATACACACTTCCTCATCCCTTTGCATCCCACTCAACACCAGAGGTGTAAGAATTGCATTCTGATCATACAAGTTTTGTTATTCAAAATAATCATACAGAAAAAGAGAAAACAATATTGAATTCACAGAATATGGTCTGATAAGAATGTGATGAAAAAAAATATTTGTTCTAAAAATTCTCCACATTCTTATTCGTTATTTCTTATCATGTTATTAATAAATGTATTCACACAGGATACTGATATCAAATGCGAGAATCACAATAGCATGACCCTTGCAAGTGATAAAAACAAATTCTTATCTTTACAACTACAAATACAGAATCGACGCAATCTAATTTACTTCAAGTCTATATTATATAACATAAGCCTACGTGGAGATTATTTTCATCAACTTGAAATACTCTTAATGTCCAGACGCCAAAATTAGTAATAAAATTGTGAAACGTTTATAAAAAATTATGAGTAAAAAAATTCAAAATAGTCTATAATCAGTTAAGTGAATTAACAATAACGAAATATTATAATAACAATAAAAAACGAAAAATCATGTGCGATGTAAGGTTGTGAAGTATAATTGATAAATTGATATGAAATCTTTCAAATATGAAAAAAAATTTTTAATAAATAACTATTCAAATTAATAAACAATACACCAAAAGTTGAAAGTGTCTTGAAAGTATTAAGGCTTACCCTAAAACACAATTTTAGGTATGGTAACTCTGGCATTTTGTGATAAATGTAACGCCAGCTTCTTGCCAACCAATTTTCATTGGTAGGGAAGAAGCTGACGTTCCAGTTGTCAACAAATTACTCAACTTGTCACACTAAATAAATATTGCATGTGATGATAGGTCTTAAAAATACCTCGTGAAAATACCTGACCCAAGAATAAAAAGTTATCTGTTTTAATCGAAAAAAGTTTGTGTTTTACATGAACGTTTTTGTTTTGTTTTTTTAATTTGGTGAAAACTGGCTCAGCACTAGATATTTACAGAAAACATATGCAAATGGTCTGTTAACTACATAAACTGGTTAATTATGTAATGAACATAAGTAACCGAAACGAAACTTTCTCTGAATGCAAAAAAGAACATTGCATTAGGAAACAAACTTGAGTTTGTTTCCTCATATTGTGAAATGTGCACTTCACTTCCATAAACATTCTTCACGAACTAAATTCGTGCCTTAAACCATGTTATCAAAGATTTAATTTCATGACAACAATCTATATGGCATACTTTTAAAATATAATAGACATTTGGTGGTTTGTGACATACATGGAACTGGACTGGTTTTACCAGAGAAAATGAAGGGAAAAAGTGGTTTTTTCCTCAAAATTTTTACTTGGTAGCACTTTTGGCCTGTAGGCATTTTCAACACAACAACTACTACTTCAACTTTTTTTTTTTCAACTTTCACTTACTCTTCACTGTCTAAACTAAGAATGTCAAACCAGCCCATGTAACATTCATAAATGTGATGCAGTATTTGACTCAACAAAAGGCATTTCAAATGCAGTACAAACAAAAAGTCACCGAAGAGAAGAATGCAGTTTAAAAAATAAAGAAATCTTTGAAAAAGGTGAGAAAAAAACCAGACAAAAAACATGATTAACATAACCTTTTAAATGAATCTGCGAATTCTCATAATTTCGAGTTTATAGTACTGTAGAAAATTCCTTAAACTACTGTACTGAACTTCATCAACTTGCATCAGTTCAACAAAATTTTGCAAGACGATGATATTTAAAAGATTATACTGAAACACTATTTTTTTTTGCATAGAAAAATCACAAGTGAAATTTAAAATTCTTTCTATATATAATAATTAATTACAACGTTCCTTATACCTAAATAATTCGAATATTCTGTTTGTTATCGGGTTTTTCAATTCTACAGCTAATGAACTGTATAGGCAAGACAGCTTGGGTCTCATAATGAAAAAAAAGGAGCACATAAAAATTGAACTATTATTATCATTACAAACAAAGCTAACTGCACCAACAAGAAATAAACTTGAACCCCAAATTAACATGATATGTAATAATAAGAACAATAAAAAAAGGAAAACAACAAAAAAATGGAGCAAAGCAAATAGTTAATCACTCTCCTACTACCATCCTGAAGCAGTTGTAACGTTGATATTGAGTAGCTTTTTCTTTTTCTGTTGTTTCAAATTACAGTGTGCCGAGAATTCAAATTGCATGGTACTGGAAGCAAAAGTGCTTTACCCTAAATATCCATTATATTAAGCAGTGACTGTGACCACTCCTGGATCTGCTCACCGAAATATTCTACTGACTATGCTTGCTTGAGGAAATTTTCAAGCATGCACCATGACCAATTGCAATTTACCAACACACTAACATGGGAAACCACTGCAATTTCATCTTAGCAACACTAACTTGGAATACCACAGAAAACAGGGTTATTGGGTTGTTTTTCTTGCCCGAATAAAAGCAAAAGTAACTTGTTGTCTGAAAGCAATTGAAAGTGTTGACAAAGAAAACTTTGACCAAGGAAGCCAAATTATATAGATCTAGTACTAATAGAAAAAGTTTTGTTTGTTCACATTTTTTTTAACTTCTGCAAAATTTAAAAATAAGTTTATACTGGTAGTAGTAGTATTATTATTATAAAGGGTGCTCCTGAAAGATCTAGTCAAACGTTAACCAAAACGTCCACATTAACAGGTCTGAAAATGCAAACTCATTTGCATACCTATGTACAATGATTATGAGAATGGAAGGTTTTCTCAGGGTTCTCCCGTTTCTTCCTGCTTCATAAAACCCTATTCCATCTTCATCATCCTCACCTCATCATCATTCCTTTCTGATTTTATGAAGTGTGAGTCAATTGACACAACCGTATGGCCAGTCGGTGCCCTCATAAAAAACCAAGTACCTACATACCTGAAACAATAGGCCTATGCATTTTAGTGACTTCACCTTGTGTTATCTCAAAAGGGAAGCATTTCAGGGGGAAGGGGCATTTGATATGGATTGTTTGTTTTGTTTTGATGCATTACAGGTGGTTAAAATTTCACTAGATCATTCAGGAACACCCTGTATAGTAGTGCATGGACAATGATTTACAGTAGTGGAATGAATTCTTCATAAAATTAAAGATACTGCAGAATGTGAATGGTATTTCTATAAAAGGTTATGTATGCACTTCACTTGTGTTTTTTTTTATAACACGAAAGAAACACCTGAAAAGAAAATTTGATTCACATGATCTACACGTTCCAAACATGAGATCATCGTTCACAAACTGACACCCAACAACATTTCATGGGCAACCTTTCCGCATGCTTTTCTATTCGAATATTGGAGTTTTATTTTATCATTAAGCAAAACCTTCCATGAAATTATCCTGTTTGAAATATTAAGCATGCACATCATGAGATTCAACATCAACAACAACAAAAAACCACCATGCAAACATCAACAAAAAATATCGAAAATTCTACACTTAAAGCAGCTTGTACTCAAGTTCAAATTTGACCCCTCATAAATTTATTATAACGTGAAAGTACACGTCAATGTTAATTGAACATAATGGTACAATAAAGATTTTACTTTTGTAAGTGATCATAAATCGATTAGGACTATACTGTATAGCTAATGGTATATTATTTCTGGGCAATATAACTTCTTGACATTTTGTCTACTTCTTGACAACAAAAGGCAGACGACATGTCACATTTGCAGAACCAATGCAATCAGTACAATTGGGGGTCTATCAAACTGTCATTCAGAAAGTCGGTGTAGTTTAACGACAATGAAAATTTATAGGAAGTATTAGTTGAAGATTGCAAGAAGAATTGTCTACTTAATCTATTGAACATTTCCACTTTAGTTGACTGCACATCAAATTCCATAATGCACTTTATATTAGGTTCCACTTTGTGACAAGAGGAATTCAAGGTGACAAAGAAAAAAAAAACCATTTATCAACCTTCGAATTCCTTTTTGTTACTCGATTTTGATGATACTTAACGCATAACTGAACCTGAGGTTCAACAGATGGGCTGTTTAGAACGAAAATTGTCAACTATGAAAAACAACATTATCTGCAAATTAGATAGGTTCACACGCATGGATGGAGACAATAAAAGTGACAATGACTGACAAGAGAATGACTTCTGTATGGTATCATTTACCGAATTCTTTTGGCAAAACATGAAAATCTAGTGTCATGGTGTGAAGTCCTGTGCAGACAAGGAAACATTTTTCCGTTCAACCTGACAATTTCCTCTAATTAAAAAGATTCCCAGAGAAGAATCCCAAAGATCAGGAAATGGTAAAAGAACTGGTTTAGCATAGTGGAAGAAGCAGAAAGCCACAAAAAAAGTTAACTTTAAAAAAAAAAATCTAGTTCATCTAAGTGCAATCGCCTATCAGATTTGACACCAGGTTATAAAAAAAAAGGTGCAACATAAATACAACTAATCAACTAATGGAATCTACTACAGGATCTGTTGCGTTTTTATAGCAAATAAGATTTCATTATGATCCATTAAGTAGTTTACCACCGATGATGCAAGTACCCTTAAAAATATATTTTTTAATAATATAATATAATTAATGACATAGTAGCAAAGTTTTATAGTGCAATGATGAAAATTGGAAATCGATGGATTGTGTAATAGATTCTTTCCATGGAATCTATATAATAAAAAAAAAAAAAATGAGAAAAAAATTCTAGAAAAAAAAAAACAACTAGTACCATCCTGAGTTTGAAGTAAAACTAAAATTTCCGTTTCCAAGACCTAAAATTATTGGTTCCTGAAAACAAAACAAAAGATAACAGTTGGACATTTCCTCCAATTTTTCTGCTCAGTTCACACTTTTTGAACTAGCAAACACAATGGGCTATTTTGTTTCGAAAATCCTGCTCTAGCTATCAAATTCAACCTACAAGAAAGAACTACAACCCACCTGACCTTGGGTCTATTCCTGTTTCAGGAAAAAGCTAAGATTGCTGCCTAGGCTTTCACCTTTGAAGAAACAAAGCTGGAGGCATATTTTAATTGAGTGCAGATAAAAACATTATTTTAAAGGAATGACCTCTGAAAGAAAGAAAAAAATCCCAAAATTTGGCCCCCAATTTGCATTAGTTTTTCATCTTGATGGAAAATTGTATATCAAAGATAACGACAAACAAACATTGCAACGTTTGTTTTTTTTGTGTATGTAATAGTAATAAAACGTCTGATGTGGGAACCGACCTCTGCTCCAATCTAAAAGGCTTCAATGTTAAATGTCAAACAAAAGATAACAATAAAAGATAAAAATAACAAAAACAAAATCGACATAACCTTTCACAGTACATTTTATTCAAGAAAAAGCAAAGATAATAATAGCAATATTCATGGTTAGTTAACCACCTGTTGGAACATTTCTTTTAGTGGATGCTGCAGTTGATCTAACAATACATCTAAGTTAACTATCAGGCAGATGTAATAAATAAATAGCTATGCAGGTATAGTATATAAAATAGTTTAAGCTTTATGATAAGGTAGCATCTTGGAATACTATAAAATTTTCTTGATATACAGGGTGACCAAAAGTCTCTCATTGCTATCCAATCAAACATCTGTTATTTACTGACTAAGGTTACGTCGTTATGTTCATTAGATATTGTTGATTTATATTATGAAAATTGTTTATTGAATGAAGAGGTTTTTGCTTTAATTTATTCCAATAAGTTTTGTGATAGGTAGTGATTTTGGCTCACCCTGTATACTCTAGTCGAGAAGTTAAAAGCAAGTTAAACGACAAAGTACAAAATCAAGATTCTAACAAATAAAATGTTACACGGATGAATAATGACAAGATTCGAATCTGAAAGGTGTATTATCAGTTGTCTGCTTCCTGTCTTTCATAAACCCGACAGATTAAGTTAGCAAGCAGTAAATTAAAGTTATGATAGTGAACAAGCACAGCTGTTACCAAGAAAGAAATAAAACATATCATTTTTAGAATGTGTTGTAAATCATTTAACCGTGTGAAAAAATGTTTTAAACTACCCAGTGCTACACAGGAAGATTACAATGTTGCACCAAAACAAAAGAGGAAATACACAAACACTTTGCAAATCAAAGAAATATGAATCAGCATTCCCAAAAGAACACAAACATAAATGGAATAATGAATACAGTGGAATCCGGTTATTGTGATCAGTTCAGGACCAGTGTTTTGATAACAATAGCTGGCTGATAACATTAAGCGATGGAAATAAACATCAAACTGTGTTGGTGTTATCATTGATAACACTATCCGTGATTATAATGATCGGATTCCTTTGTATACAATTTTTTTAAAAAAACAACGTTGTTAGTATAAACTAACTTAACATGTTTATGAACGAACAAATCAACAATCACTCATAAAAATTAAGCAATGTGCAATAGTTCAAAGTTTCCTTCCACATGATTATAAAACATTAAATATTAAGTACTCATACCTCGCTTTAAGGCAAGGTGCATTCCAAGAAACTTGGCTGCAAAACGAAATGCCATATAACAAATCGTACTTTTGTGTATTAATCGTAAATAATTGCTTTATTTTATAATGATAATACATGTAGTGTAATATGTATACTGGTAATTATTATTTTATTATTAAAATACTGCAGTGCAGTATACTGTACACAGTATGGGTTCCCAGGATTTTTGGTGGCTTGGTAATTAAAAGAAGCTGTTATAGTGAAACGCCATATGAGTGTACGTGTGTACGATAGTTATGAGTGTACATGTGTACGATAGTTATGAGTGTACATGTACAGGGTGTCCCTAAAGTCGTCATAAATAGGTAATGCGCTTTTTACTAGAGATTAATAGTGATTTTTAACCTAAGAACATCATCTGCAAGGTGTTCCAAAAATACATAGAAGGAGAAGCAACACTTTTTTGAAAAAAAAATATGTAATTTTGTATTACTTAAAAAAATTACAGGAAATACCTAGAAAACATACTACCTATGTTAGGAAACTTTAGGAAAACCCTGTATAACGTTTATAAGTACCAAGTACCATAACGTCATTAAAAAAACTGTGAGCATAAGCACTCAAAACAACTGATAAAGACTATCAGTTGAAATTAGAATGCAGTTTCATACTTGAAACTTTGTGTACAAATAGCAAGGTCGTTATGATAATAACTGATAGCATTATAGCAATATTTGGTAAACTGCCATGACTGTGAACAGTAAGTCACGATTACATGAAATGGTGACACAACATGTGTCCAATATATTACCAAATTTTACACCTGAAAACATGACATTTGTTCACAAAAATAGAAGGTCATGTTTTGCCCTGTTATTTGAATGCTGTGTGAATATTGTGCAACTGAAACATACTGAAAACTCTAGGACCAAATGCCATAACCAAAGCATTTTGATCCAGCGACTTTGATTATATAAGAGAAGGTGCGATAACACACCTCCATTTTACAGACAATGAACACATTCTCCAAAACAGTCGAAAATAAAATACCACCATGAGAAAGTATGAAGAAGATAGACCAAATAAAACAGATATAATACCCAGAGATATTTCATCAAAAGTCCTATAATCTTCTGCATAGCATTGGGAGTCTAATGACCTGGCATGGGTATCGTCCTTGACCCTCAACCAAACAAAAGGTCACCACCACTTAGGTTTGTTTTCTCAAAACCATTTATTATGAGAAGTTATTAAAGGAGGAAGAAAGCCAACTCTGCCATTCTATCACAAAGCAGCCGAGATGAAGTGAAAGCGCAAACTCCATCATTTTCTCCTCTGCAACTCAAAAGAAGAAATTGCAACAAAAAAAGAGCACCAAACAAAAAACCTCTGGTCAAATAGATCAAAGAAACAGGTGGAATTTTAAAGTTGGGTTAATTTGATTATACCACACACAACGAACATAATGAAATTATGATAAATGGTACTTTCTCCCTCTCTCTTATTGTAAAATACAAAACTACGATGAGAAGGCACACTGTTTACACATTATACAGCTGCACATGTTCAGAGTATACAAACAGAACAGTTGGACAGATGAAACAACAGCTGAAATAGTTCCACATGCTTATTAGTAATGAAAAATCTTTGGTTATGTTGTAGTCTGCATCCAGATAAACAGCATACATCGCATTTACAGAAAAAAAAGTACTCTGGATGAACCATGACATATACTATTAAATCTGCTGACCAACTGTTACAAGTGTTCTGGCATTTCAAAATAAAACCCAAATTTAGTACAAATAACAAAACAAGTGCAATTATATTAGTCTAGAAAAATGTAATAGATGTATCATGTCTGCAGCATAAACAAAAATTATTAAGTGTGAACAACACCTTGAAGCTAAAAGTAACTGTTTGATGACCTAAAGTTATTGAAGCATCATCAGTTGTTGTTGTTGCAAGGGCTATTCTTCTTACTGAATTAATGAATGATAAATCAATCATGTATGAAGAAGCATAGCACTACATGAACCATAACAATGTTTCTAACCAAAATAGTTTACGACTTTTTTTACACTGAAGTTATTCATGCAGTAGTTTGCCATGAATATCATATACAACAAGTTTTGTTTATGAAATAATACATTATAATTAATTTATCAAATGAACCGAACCTAAACAAGGCATTACTCAATAACGCTTTTAAAAAATTATGCTATTGAGTAATGATAACATTAATGCATTAGTTCACAAGGGGGGGGGGAGGAGAGAGATTAATTACATGTTACATCAACAAGCTTTGTTTCTAAATTATAATTGATTTATCAAATGATGAAGATTTAATGAAGTGAATTTAAACCAAATAGGTTTGACACTGGGTACATTTGGATGATTTTCAGTTGAAATAGAAGCTGATTGAAATAGTAGCATGAGAGTTGTTTTTGATTTTACTAACCTATACTATAGTGTCTATGGGTTAGGTTAGGTGAAACCTAAGATATAGATCCTGGTACTGGTTTTTTTTTTTACCAGGGGTGAAAAAACAAAAACAAATAAAAATGATACATTTTTGTTTGTATTATTTTTTACCCTGAACTGTAACCAATGTCACTAGTGCACGAGCGAGTTTATCGCTTTTAACTGAAAAGTACCTGTTATGTTAGTTATAGCTTATTGAATTAAATATACATGTTGGTAGTAATTTTTTTCTATGTAAATTAAGTTTATGGATATTTTGCTTCACTAATGCACAGACAATAAAGGTGACAAACATTTCTATAGATGTACCCGAAATTATAAGAAAAATAATATAAATCAGTGTATCATTAATTGTCATAGCAATATTGAAAATGTAGTAGTATATTCATGGGTACCAAAGTGAATATAGTTAGATATCCAACTATATTCACTTTGATGGGTACCAATAAGTGCACCGGTACTACATTGTATTAGTACGTAATTCATGAGTACTATAGTCCATAAACTATTATTAACTCATGGGTACTAATAAGTATAGTACTAAACTATTTTTTCACACGTAATATGACATAAATCATTATATCAACCTCAATTCCACATAATATAATAACATATATATGTTAATGTATATATATAGATTTCAACATTATTCATGACAACCCACCATCGAAAATGGGGTTCACGTTGGTGTAGTCTTGTATTAGTGCGTACAATACTACGACAAAAACCACTTTTTCTTCTGCCCTCCTACATATATCCCGAGTAACGTGCACACTTGTAATGTTTTTTAGTAATTACGCCGAGCAATTACACCTCAAACTAGATAATACATTATTAAAAATCATCTCAGGTAAGTGACCTCTTGTTGTCTTTTTTTAACCCACGACCATGCTTCCTTCATCCTCTGTACCCACCCACGTTTGAAAAGGTTGGGATCATATTCGCTTACCTTCCTATTTCTTCGTGAACGTCGTATTCGGCTTCGAATGGCAAACGCTTGAAAGGCAACATTTTTACACATTTATCGGCGTTGACGGTGGAGAAATATCGAATTCCCAGATACTAGCGGCTTCCATGTTGCACAAATACGACTGAAAGTCCACGGCATATCGAGCACATTACTTATGACAGAGGCTCCTAAACCCAGCACAAGCACACCTTGGCTCGATCATTCGTGATTGTCTGTCAGCATCACAGCACTCGTGGATGTGCAAGAAAAAAAACAACAAACGAGTTTTAACGATCTGCGCATGCGCGATGCCCACAGCTTCATTTTCTCAGCTGGGTTTCGCTTTTGAACTGAAAGTCTGAAATGAACGTAAATTATTAATTAATTTAAATTTCATTATCATTTTTCGATTAGATGCCCGACTTCTCTTGGGTTGCTACTTGCTTGTACTTGGTTTATTTTTCAGGTTAGATTAGGAAAAATTTAATTAGGGATTTTTTTTTTCTAATCTAACCTGCAAAATAAACCTATAACCAAGTAGCAACACAAAAGAGGTGGGGCAACTAATCGAAAAGTACCCGTAATTAAAATTTCATTAAAAAAAGTAGACCTATTTAGCATTATGTAAATTTAACTTTATCTTAAAATCACTACACATCACAAACATGTTTCATCTTTTGACGTTTATTGCTCTCCATAGAAATTTGAAGTGTACTCTGGGAAAGAGGCTCGTTTGTTGATAACCAGTCGTAGGACAAAACACGTCGAACTGTTAAATATCCTCAACTGCGCACTCATTCATTAACCAATTGGTACGTATTTTTGCACCCTCACTTGTTAATTAAACCATTAGGCTAATGATTGATTGATCTTGTGTGTTACAATAGCTAAATTGCTGGTTGCCAGCACCAGGAAACAATGGTGTGCATTCCTTGTATCTTCGTGCCTATATTCCTCTACATTTATCACCGTTTCCTACACCCCTATTTTTTGAAGTTTCTACCATGGTACAAGAAACCTAACCCAACTTCTGAAGGTTCTACAGAAGTAAGAAATGACACCTTTTTTAATAACACTTATAACTGGTGCATGACACCGAATTGATTGTCAATAATTACATCTTGCAGTTGAAATGCCCGTTCGATTCCACCAAGGCAACTGTAGAGAACACCGTGAAGTCATCGGATGCTAGTGAAGACAAAGAAAACCAACCATTCAATTCGAATGCAAAACCAGATATCATAACGTCCGCAGGAGACAAGAAGATGGACTGAACTGTTGCGAATGAGACCTGTTGATAATGATCATTCCAATGTTACATGAAATATTTTTTTTAACCGTTGCTAATTTATTTAACAGCAGAAATGTATATAATGAAATATGCATTCACGAGATTCTTGTTTCGTGAATTTCTTTAATGTAAAATAATAAACGGACGCATCTCCTAGTCAAATTGTTTGAAGTGGCACATATGAATTCCATACAAATCAATAAAAAAAAAATAATGAGAAAGCATATTGCATGACAGTGATCGATAATCTTCCACAATGCCGTGTCCTAATTAACTGCTTTCAGTTCGACTTCAAAAATCAGGGTGCTGTTGGGAGGAATTGGACCTGTTCTCTTCATGCCATAGCTGCAAAGTAACAATATCAATGAATGAATAAATATTGATTAGTCTTGAAAGGTGGCCGGAAAAATGCGCACAGGAAAAAGCACACAAGATGTGTTTGGTTAGGTAAGGTTAGGTTAGATGCACAGTAAAAAATGCATTTTTCCTAGAACCGTCTTGAAACATATTACGGGAATGAAAATGAAAACATTAAAAAAAAAAAAAGCTCTTTAAGCATCCTGTACAGTGTAATGATATTTTAACAAATAATGCAACCAGCATTCTAATTATTGAGGATATTCATTGCTAATTGCAGTTAAGAGGTTGACATCAAAACAAATTGAACGAGGGATCGGAGAAACCGATAAATTCAGGAGAAAGGTTTTACTGTACTGGAAGAATTCCACTGACCATTTAAAAGAAGGTATACTATACTGTGCAATTATATGCATGTTAATAGGATTTTACCACTTCTCATATGACGACAGACTATATCATCATTGTATAATCTATTTTTTTTTACTATTATTGACTTAACTATTTTTTTGTTCATTTGCAAGGTTTGCAAATCATATTACTCAATATATTTTGCTATGCTACTTATGTAACAAACCACCAATAATATATGTTCTAATTTGAAATTTACACTTCTAGAATTTAAACAACCCTAATCTAATCTCTGAGTCATTCGGATTAGTGGAAGCCTATAGTATAGTAGATTAAAGCAAAATTAATTTGGACGATACTAAAAAGAAAACCACTCACCCTTGATTCGGTGGAATAACAATTTTCCTCTTTCCGCCAACTTTCATCCCTGTAAAATGAAGCAGTGATAATTATAACTCAATCAGGACTAAACCAAGCCAAAGTTCATAAAAAGCACTAATAATCACATATACCGGGTGGGCCAAAAGTTATTACCCCAATTTAAAAATGTACATATCTCATAAGTGGATTGAGCTGTGGTCGAATAAAAATACAGAACAAAGTTATCTTCATGCTTTTTAAAAATATATTATGTTCCTGTAATCTGAGGATGAATGAGTGTTTAAAAAAATATTCCCCCCAAAAAAAATTGGCAATATGTCACTCTTTTTGCAATATCTTGAATCCCACTGCTGCGGTCACATAGGTTAAGATGGGTAAATTTTTTATAGGGTTATGTTTTATTTAAATTACCATTACTCATCTCAAAATGACAGTAGAGACATACATTCTCAGAAAGAGCACAATAATGCTCATTATTCCAGTTTTATTTTGCCTACCATATAACTCAAAACAATTCAAGAGATATTCACATTTATAAATCGGGGAAAAACTTTTGGCCCACCAGGTAAAGCTAATTGCTCAAGCCTTACCAGCAACTCCCAAATCCATCCCTGCAACAACTTCACTTCGTCCTACACGGAACTTCAAAGGATCACCTTTGCTAGAATCGAACACTTTGTTGTTTGACAGTTTACCCACATAATTGATAGCAACCTGAAAAATTTCCATTACATCATAAACAAGTCTAAAAAAAAAGCGGATAGGAAAAAGCATGCGGTGCTTACAAATTTTCCTTGCTTTGCCACTGGTCCACTACCAATAGTTAAATCTTCAATAATAGTACCACCGGAAAGTTTCTGCGATTTTTCAACCTTGGGCTGAGCCTAAATTTCAAAATGAATCAATACTTCACCACTTTTATATTAATATTAACATCAACATGCATTAGAAAAAAAAGCACAGGCAGAAGATAGTTAATCAATTTTCACTATAATCATGTTAGGTGATAGCAGAATTGAGCTTTAAACAATTAGTGAATTAAACTCATAGAATAAGTCACATTATACAAGAATGTGGTTTAAATAATAATCTTAACTTTTGCTAAACATCAATGTTTATCAGTGTTAGCACCAAGGAAATCAATAAAAGGCAATTCTTATGCTAAATCACAACATTGTGAAGAATGTCGAACATGACCAAAGAGCACTTGAAACAAATTTGGATTCAAAACTGTATAATTTTTCATCAATTTATTGTAGCACAAAGACTACACAAATTCTGGAAGTCAAAACTTCTGACCAGCTTAAGTGAAAACAAAGAGAAAAATGAAAATCAAACAAAGCTTTTCAATTCACTTTTTGATTTTGGGGTGTCTGAGTCAACGACTTGATTGAATCAGTTGAACTATCTAAAAGGCTCTTGTTCTTGTTTTTCTTCTTCTTTTTCTTCTTTTTGCTTCCCTCCACTGAAGTGTCGAGCTGTGGATGAACACACAAGCAACAAAACACAAAACCATATATATACTCAATCCCAAGCACACGAGGGACACGCATCTTACAAAAAAAGAAAAATGCTATACCCCATTAGTTGCAGCTTGAGGTGTTTTCTGTGCATTTTGTTTGTTAGCCTGCTTCTGTTGCTTGTTAGCTGGAGTAGCTTCCTTAGGTTCAGACTTGTTGCCTTTACCTTTAGGTGATGGCGTAACGTTCATTTGTGCTTTGTTTTGAACACCCTTGGTGGGGGAGATTTTATTGCCTTTCTTTGCCGGTGAAGGTTGTGGTTTCACAAATAAATCTGGAAAAAAATAAGCAGTAAAATTTTTATAATAACAAACAAACCAAAACTATAACCTAAAAAAAAAGTGCGATGTTAACACACTACCTTCATCATCGTCATCATCATCATCTTCAGTACTGAGTTCATCATCAAAATCGTCAACTACATTAACAACCTAAAAATTAAATGTTCAATAGTAAGTTTAATAATAAGTTTCAACAAAATCACAAAAGTGTTATGAACATGAGACAAAGTGGAAAACCATACCTGAGATGCTTTTTTCATTTTCTTAGAACTAGCTCCAGATACAACTTCTCCTTTTCGTTTGAGCGTTGGTACTGAAAAAAAAAATTAACACAAAAGAAAAAATTACAAACAAAATTCACGCCTGTATATTGTGATGCAGTTCTAAACAATTCGGTTCAAAAACAGTACTAAAAAATCATTATTTTAAACATTTTGTAAAGAACGAACAATTAACATTACAGTTTAATGAGACATAGTTGTAATGATCAGCAAGTTACACAGCATTTTATTTAACAAATGATCCTAACTCAATACAAATCAAAACAGATTATCAATTCATTCACCTTCGTCCACACTATTATCGTCGTCCTCCTCTTCGTCTTCTTCCTCCTCCTCAAAATCTTCCATTTCACCCACACTATCATCAGGAGCATCGAGTAAATAACCAGTTAAATGAACAATACCTAAGTGAAACAAAGAAAACAAATTTCAAACAATCAATTTTTTCAGCAATCAGTCAGCACATGTCCTTTAAGCTATGAAATTATAAGCTACGTGAAATAGTATTCTTACCATTGCCATTAATGAAAAATGCAACTTCTTCTCCTTCCAGAAAGTTAAGATCCACTGTCTGCTGCAAGTAGTTTTGATGATTCAACGTGCAAAGCAAATATTCCACGTTTTCATGTTCAATCATTACACAGACTGGTTTCTTTTTCTCTGCAAGATCTGAAATAGGGAAAAATAGGTTATTGAACCTAATCTTAAGCAAACCGCTATGAATCTATTCCAACAATCAAGCACATGGTATTATTTGCTAGTGACTTATAAAAGCAAAAACTATAAAAACTTTTGATGAAAAATTTATTACAACATAAAACAACTGTAACTGTCAAAAAAATAATTACCAATGGGTCCTGAACATTCCAAAGCTGCCATGGAGACGTGGAAGCTTGTTTCCACAGTCTGAGAATATCGCTTCCCATTCTCCAAAGTAATTCCTGTAAAATGTAGGTTTAAATAAAACACGTGTTAGTAACAAATTTTCATTGTGTTTACAATTTTCATTGGGATTACATTGTGTTAGATTCGACAAGAAACAGCATTTTGAAAATTGGCATTAATATAGATATAGACCTAGTTACACATTAAACCTTACGTTAACTCAGTCAGTTACGGTAAGGATTTCTTTGTTATATTAATTTTGTTCACTGATTGTATACAACGAATATCAAGGCTATTATTATTATTATTATTATGAATTAAATTAAATGTGTCCTCAACGCCAATAAAAATTTAAACCATTGTTAAGTATAAAATGATAGCTACTTCAAGATGATATAGCAAATTGATGCATAAAGATTGACGCTTTTAATTTAAGTACATGTAAATCAGTTTTCCATCCAAATTGGATATTGGATTCCAACATTGTTAAAGCACATGAAATATTAATGGTAGTTCAATATACAACACTTGGGACTTGGGCATTTTAAAAATGGTTGTAATCGCTAGATTTTAAGAAGTTCTCGATACAATATCAGCAAAATCACATCAACTACAATAAACCAATACGTGTTAAATAGCACATGGTTGAAAAATCACCACCACGTGCAAGAAGCACACAAAGTGCGTGTTACGTTTACTTACCCCAAAATCCCATGCTTGCGAAATTATTTTTCAGAAACAAATCAAATGGAATGTTAAGTTATATTCTACACCAAGCAAACGTTGGAATAGAAGAAATGTTTTGTCAACTGCAGTCTTTGAAAAACTCCGAAGAAATGGCCGAAAAAAATCCTCAACCGGACCGAAACAAACTCGGAGACAGAGGAAGTGTAGTAGGTAGGTGCCACCTTTTAGACTTCCCACAACTCTTTGCGCTCTTTTTTTGCGTCGTCACGTGATGTGAAGACGACATCGAATATGGGATAGCGCATATTATGCTGCCATCTAGCAGCTGAAAATAAGGTTACAAAAACGAAACTGAGAAAGAAACTACCCGAAATCTAAAACAATAAATAAATAAAAATCCGTAAAACAAACTGCTTTTCACAAATAAAAATAAATGGTAGAAAAATTGGTACTTTAAGGTTAACCGCCTAAACTCGCTTGTGGCCTTACTTGACTGTGCTTTGAGTTGCTTGGTATTCAAGATAAGGTAGTTAGATAAACAAAAAAGTATTGAATGTATAATTTATAAATTTTGGGCTTGTCCTAATTTTTTTTTTTACATGTAATGCCTCTAGGGTCATTCCACGGTCACTTACGTTACATTAAGGAAATTTGGAATATTTGAAATCGTGTTAATTTTCAGTCATTAATTCATTAGTTTTATCCCCAATTTACAATGTTCCTAAATACCCAAAATACAGCGGTCACCTACGTTACATGGAATGTTACAGTACGCTAAAGGTTGAACTTGCAATTTCATTCCTGTTCTGTTTTCATGATTTGAGAAATAAATTTTTTTTGTCAATTTAGATAAGGAAACTTGCTGCTCAAAAATTTGTTGAGGTATTTGAAATACTTTATGTTTAAAAAGAAAAAAAAAATACCGGTATCTTACGTAATTACGTTACAATAAATGGTCACTTACGTTACCAGTCCGAATTAGGAGTGTTTGGATAACGAAAACTCAAGCAATCCTTCCAACTGAAATTTGAATATTACTTTATACTTGTTGTATATAAACACTCGAACATCCGGAATTTAGCATTATCAACAATTAAAAAAATTGTAGACAACGAGCAATGAAGTGACCAAGAAACTTGCTTTTAAATATAAAAAACGGCAATTTGAACATGAATTTTTAAAATATTTGAATTGTACAAAATAAAAATTGCCCCGATACTGATACATATACAGTAGAGTACAACATTGAACTTCAAACACAATCCGTTCCAGAAACTAGTTCAACTTTCGAGTTATTTGACTTTTAAGTTAAATTTTCCCATACAAAATCATGTCTCTTTTTTGCGTGGAATGATCAATTACGGGATACAGTCTAGTAAAAAATAAATATTTTATTACCATTTATTTCAGATTTTATAGACTATATCATCAAAATCACCCCTCGTTAGACCCCCAAGTACCTACCTCATCAAAATCATAAATATTGTTAAATCGTGAATTTTAATATGTATGCAATTAATTGTCAAACTATTTAATAAGTACAGTTTCAAATACACAAAATCGTATACAACTTCTTTACTGTTGACTTATTTTACTTTAAATTACGTTTCTTTTTCAATACTGCATCTGTATTATAAGCTCACTGCATAAAGCAAATTGTTATATTAACATGATAAAATAAAGTACTAGTTTTCAAGTTTTAACAAAATTATTGAATTTTTATTCAAATATTGTCTCCTTAAACATCAAATCATTTTTCAAATAATTTTTAACTTTAATTTGTATTGCCATTGTGAACTTCAAAACAAAAACAAAAAACAAAAGCATCGCTGCCCAGTTGGGCTTATCTGCTGTACATATGTGCAGTTTGTGCTGTGTGCATCGGGGGGAATTTTCACATTTTTCTTGTTGCGTTGCTTGGTTCACTTACGAATGCTCCGTTAACCATTATTTCTTATTATAAATAATTAAAAGCACTTTATAAGTTTAAATTTAATAGTAAAGGTGCTAGTTATTGTTACAAATTTCAACCCGAATTTAATCACTTTGTTTGTACCTTGTTTCAATCCTATGGATTGCTCTAATAAAATTAGATAGATAGGTAAATAAACTTGTTTACTGTTTACACTGCTGTTATGATAATAGACAGTTAAATAGTGCATACCCGGCAAATAATAATAACTACAGTTCTGTTTATAAAAACATCCCAAACTTCCCATTGTTTCGACTAGCACTTGTACTTTTGGACATGGGTTTGTTAGTGAAAATTACTTTTTTAAACCCTGACCTTTTTTGCTGCCCCTCTGAATTTGTGCATCAAATTTTAAGTCCCATCCTACTTATATTACACCATGCTTTTTCTGCTTTCCCCGTGAATGCCATGGTTTACCCTCACGTTGTTATGGTAAACCCTGTGGATTTAAAGCAATTTATGCACACATACAAAAGAAATTATATAATCATAGATATGAATTGGTTGTAACTGTTTTTGGAAATATAGAAAAAGCATACTTACCTTGGCATCATCTGGTAACGAAAGAGTTGAAGATTCTTATAAGACCTTAAGCAATGTGTGTAGATGAAATAACACCAACTAGAGAAAGATTTAAATTAAAGTTTTATTAGAATTGACATGATTTAGAATTTATGAATTTACTTAGAATTAAAATTTATGAATACAAATAATATCACATAATAGGTGATACACTGGTTCAGAAAATAAAAAAAATAATTTAATTAGGTTCAAAATTAAGAAAAAGTAAAAGTTAGCTTGCCTATACTTTCTTCCACAGTGCTTTTTTTTTGCGTCGTCATTCTCCTCATTCCCTTCAGAATCGACCATTTCATTCATACTATTAAGTAGATGTCAAAACAAATGCACAATACCTTAGTAAAACAGAAACAAATAATTGAATTGAGGAGTTGGGTAAAAAAAAATGGTGTAAATCCATCTACGTCGTTATTCCGTAAAATACATATATTGAATCGTTTTAGACCAGTCTATAGCATAAAGACATTGGATTGCATATAATTTGCACTTTCGGACTTTTTGGAGCAAGAATATAAAACACCACTATTGTAAATCTTTAATTTTTTGTCAGTTCTTTTATTTTGCCGTTTTTTGTTAATTTTCCTTCTATAAATATACAAGTTTACAGGAATTTTGTTTAATTTTCAATCAGAAATTTTTGCCCTTTTTTCTCAAATGATTAATGATTATAAATAATAATAAATAATTAATAAACCAATTAAATGTTTTTGCATAACAACATAAAAATTTATTAATTTTATTGTAAATTAAATTACAATAAAATTCAAGCGGCTTCACTGAGTTTTCGTACAATGAAAAAACCTTCAATATGAAGTATGCTTCTAATCTGAAATTTTAAACATTTCGGACGAAAAATTTTTGAAATGCATTCGATGACCAAAATAACGAAAGCCCAGAAACGCGCCCAGACGTTCCACGTGGTTCCCACAACCTTGTGATGAATAGTGCTGCCATCTAGCATCGATATAAAAATGTTTCAAAAGCGAAATTGAGACAGAAAGTACTCGATCTAGAACAAAATAAATCAAGGGTACTGTTCTATTCACGGATCCCTTTTACTTGTGGCTGTGGCTAAAGGGTACCTAGCGATAAGAATTATTAGCGATGGTACATGTAATCGATCATCTGTAATTGAATCAAGGCTATGTTGACAGTTCACGACCTTTAGAACAGTCCTCGCCACAAGCGGCTTCTACGTTAATGGAAGAGCGGATATCCTGTCTTCGACCAGGGAACTAACCTAACTTCGTGACCTGTCACCAAGAACCCGATTCAATTACAGTTAATCGATTACATATAACACTGCTAAATAATCGCTAACGCCACAACCAGTGACTTTTGGTCACGAGCGAGGGGATCAGTTATTAAAAATACATGAATAAATAAATAAAAAAAATGGATTTAAGAAATAAATCATAAAAAAATTTCACATAAAAAGTAAATAGGGTCTATCCATAACTCATCATAAATCTATGAAAGGTAGAGCGCTTTAAAAAAAAATGAATAAATGTGTTCATGTATTTTGTTTATACAAGCAATACTGCATAAAAAGTTTTTGATAAAATCATCACTGGCGGATTTACTGGGTGAGGAGGGGGTTACAAGCTTAACTTCCCCCAGAACGTGTTATAGTTCATTGATGTGTTTAATGCTGTATAGATGTATTCGTAAAAAAAAAGAAGAGGGAAAATGGCTAAATTGGGCATTTTTTGGGTCTAAACACTCAAACACTCATTCGGAACTTGATTTGCCACGGAAACAATGTAATTTTTAGATTCTCCCCAGAAATCCGTCACTGATAATCATAATGACAATAATCATAAATGAATATATCAATTAAATTTCATTGTTCAACCTTTGTAATAATAGTCTAGTGTATGCCTTTAAATTAAGTTTCTCTTCCAAGTGATACCCAAAAAATTAAGTCGCATACCACAGAAATTTAAAGAAAGTGCAAAAACTAAACAAACTTTGCGATGAAAACCAATTTAATTTAAGATTACACTAATTTTAATCATCATTGATTCTTAATGTTTTAAGTGATTAAAGGGTGTTGCGGTGCAGTTACCTTGAAAATCATTTAAACACAGTTGGCTATTTATAGTTATCAAAGTTAAAACACGTGCTTGTCAAGACCGTGTAGTTTTTAGCTGTTTATCTATCCAGACTCACCTTTATTGAAAACTATTACATTACAATCAAGCTGTAAATCTTGAGTCTTAATGATTATAATAAAAAACGACTTAAAAACACATCGTGTTTGCTGAGAATATTAACGTACGGGTACACTACAAATAATCATACGACACAATTCCACGACCCAGAAAAGTCAACTTCAATTGCAATTTATTTATCCACCCCCTCGAAAAAAATATTCTCCGGGATTGATTCGAAAAGTGTTCATTTTCTTCTCTTTGAGAGAACTCTCGACATCAAAACAAACCGTAACGTTAGAAAGTGGGAAAGAGAAAATAGAAAGGGGGGTGTCTAAAAGTGTCGTGTACAGTTGGCAGAACGAAGGTTGTGGTAATTGCACGCCTATTGGTAGTTGCTCTTCCGTTCGTTGGATCGGAGCAAAGTCGATGGATGAACCCCAATGAATCGCTCGATTTGTAATCTGTGACCAATTGTCTTGGCTGGTTCGGCTATTTTCACGTCGATTACGGTCCCGGAAGTTTCGTTTCAAGCCACGGCAGGCAAGGCACCCGACTCTAATGGGTCTTTGCCATCGATTGGTTCCAAGAACAAAAGGTGGCGAGGCAATGGCAATGGAAGCTTTCGACAGCTCCGACCCTATGATTTGGCAGCTACTCGACGTTTTTCAATATTATTCAAACCAAGGAGGCGTGGGAGTTGCGTGAGCTTTCGAAACAAAGCGTGCGACCAAAGCTTCCGAAAAAGCAGACAACAGTCGACAAGTCCAAAAAGATTGGCTTTGCAAACTAACGGAAAAATAATGTTCCATCGGCACAAAGAAACAATTGTTTTTCGGAATAATACCTTTGAAATATCCACCATATTTAGTTATTTGAAAGTCTTATATGACAAAGAAATACGCTTGTAAACATGTACAAAGTTTTCCATGCATAAATTTCATATAAAAAAAAACATTACCGTATATTAGCGGTTAGCCCAATGACGAAACAGTATAGTGATGTAGGACTACACATAAATAGTTAAATGTAACTTTACTATGAAACAAACTATAAATGCTATAGTTTGAATTAAACTCTGCCGTCATTAGAATTTAAAACAAAAGTATAAAAAATTATTATTGTATATAAAAGAAAATAGAAAATCGATGAAAATTTGAAATGAGTTAGTATCGATATTTAGGAACTTGACTTTAATGAAAAACGGTAAAACAATATTTTAGAAAAAAGTATCCCATATATCATAATCTGAGTATACTCTCAATAAAAGATTTTCAAAAATCTCAGTATTCTGTACTATTATTTTACAGATAGAAGTATAAAAAAGTGTTGACAACTTACAAGGGAACCCAATCTATATAAAATTATACTACCCCATGATATCCCCAACCATTTTCATCAGAGATATCCTTATAATGTCTTTTTAATTTGGAATGAACTACCTATAAATATACGTGAACTTTCTTTTACACGTGTAGCAGATAAGTGTCTCAACCAATGTTATCATTTTAAACACGCCTTGTTCAAACATGTTCTTTATTCGGACAAA